>VZSZ01003580.1:150307-161431 GCA_013398815.1 Ibidorhyncha struthersii
CCCCCCCCCGTAGGGGAGGGAGAAAGGAAAAAAAAACCCACACAAACTCATGGGTTGAGATAAAGACAGTTTAACAGAACAGTAATGGAAGAGGAAACAAATTCTACTACTAATAATAATAATGGTAAAGGAATATACAAAATAACGTGATACAACACAAGTCGCCCTCGCCACCTGATATCTGGCTGCCCAGCCCGTCCTGAGCAGTGATTGTGGATTCCTGTTTCCCAGTCAGCCCCTGTTTATATACTGAGCATGATGTCTATGGTACGGAATATTCCTTTGGCCAGCTTGTGCTGTCTATTCTCCTTCTCACCTTCTAAGGGAAGCTGAAAAAGTCCTTGACTAATGTAAACATCACTTAGCAACAACTAAGCCAATAAGTGTTATCAATATTATTCTCATACTCAATCCAAAACACAGCAGTTACTAGAAAAAAAAACCCAACTCTATCCCAGCCGCAACCAGGCCAGCCACCTATGTTCCATATCACTGTGAGGGGCACTTTATTCCTCAGCATGTAACTTGCTAGAGTAGGACATGCATTGGCGTGGCCTGAACAAAGGCACTGGTGTTGAATATGATCAACCCTCCCTGGTTAATGCTGGGTTTGCACCATCGTACGATACTCATACTGCAGTCAAGACCTGTGATTATAGGTCATGGGGATACACCAAAGGTAGGTCAATGTAGCTGATTCCCATCCACTTGTGGTTCCCTGCCCCAGCCCCCATCCTCCTTCCCTTTATCAGCAGAAGTTGATACTGTCATTGTCTCTTGGGTCTTAGCTCCATGGCACTTGACACAACTCGTATTTGCTCAACCCATTTAGTTGGCTGCACAAATAACACAGCTCTCTGTAGCTTCTAGTAGATCTTTCTTTCCTGGGCTGCTTCTGTTATATTCAGCCAATTTCATCTGAGTCATGCTGCAGGTTCACCTCTTTCCCAAGTTGTTCTCTGTACCTTGGCATATTTACAGGCAGTTGTCTTTTCCCATATTCCCACCTGCTGGTATATTCTCGTTAGCCCTTTGTTTGAACTATGCTGTTTGTGCATTTATTCTGCAGAACTCTGATAATATGTATTTGGGAAATCTGCCTCATGGTTAATCAAAAAATCTCGTGAAGAGTAACAATACCTCCCACTGTCATGGTTGTTTTTGTATGTATAGCGTACTCATGGACTTTCTTTAGCAGTAGTACTCACAATGATTGTTATAGCCCTTTGTCTTTTTAGTCATCTAAACAATCAAAACACAAGAAGGACAAAAAACAAACAAGTTTCAGTTTAAAATAGTTTAAAAAAGCTCTTTTTATTTGACGAATCTTCCTTCTTTGAGCCTGTGCTTCAGATTTTGCTTATTATGTATGCTTGATAGAAAGGCAAAACAAGCTGTACACTGCTGTTTCATGTATCGGCAACAAAACTGTGAGATAAATTCTGAATGCAGAGTTTTTTATTATTGATGACAGTGTAATTGAAAGAGCACAGCTGGATTTTCAGATCATGTTGCATAGATCTAAATGACTATATAGATTATGAAGCAGTGGAGAGTCAGCTGCTATCTCTTTTCGAATTTCCTGCTGTATTTATGTGTTGATCTAGGTTTCTTCTTTTTCCGTAATTCTTTCCATTTTATTTCTTGGGATTAGAGACGGTGGAGGAAGAAAGAAACGAGTACGGGTATCAGTGACAACATCCATATAGACAGCTTTTCAGTAGGAATCTGTGGGCATCTTCACTGTAAACACCATTTGCAAAGTTGTTTGGCAACACTGCAGACTATTCCAAGATCAACCACAGAGGATACTGAGGAAAGGAAGAGAATAACCTGTAGAAAAATAGTTCAACATGATCTTTACAGTTTTAAATTACTACAGCCTTAATTTTTAGATGCCTAGTTAATTTTCTTTAGATTGATCTTGATATTCCCTTCCTCAGTAAAGGCTAACATAGGCTTTTTATTTCAGGTTTAATTCTTGTTGAGGTTTTTCAGAACATATGTCCTTTTCTCTCACACCCACATTCATGTGACTCAAAGACAGCTAAGCACAATTTTCAAGTAACTAAGAGTTTACTCATGTATTATGGGTGTTTATCTGCTTTGGAAGTCTAGTCTGCAATGCAAAGGAGAACACTGTTTAACTAACGCTTTTGTTTCTTGTTGAAATTTAGGAAGTAGGCCATAACGTGCATAAGCATCTGCAGGGTGAAATCCACCTTACCCCACCTACAAACCTATTTCTGAACCATTTTGTTGATCTGAGTTTATAGAACACTTTCCTAATCTGCAGCAGTAGAAAAAAAAATACTGTTTATTTTTTTCTGAAGATCTCTAAGCACTTTTCTTCTCTGTGTTATGCTATTCATCGCCTTACATTTGATGTGTAGGTTTGGGGTTTTTTTTAATTACTGTTTAGATTTAATTTCAGCGTCAGATTGTTTCTAAATGGTTCCTTTAGAACTATGTTCCTGGGGCCATTCTTTAAGGCTTTTATTACAAAGAAGTGGCTTTTCTGAGCTGCAAGTTTACTTTATTGCTTTGATCTTTGGCCACGCCAGTTTCTGGGAGAAGGCAATTCCGTGGCTCTGGTCCTGCAATTTAAGGTGGGGGGAAGAAAGGCACATGACTCTAGATGCTGCAGTCCTCTGTTCACAGGCTGTTCCTAGTTTTTTTTTTTTCCTACAAAGTGTCTAAAAAGAGAGTAAGCTTCGGAGTGATTTATCAGTTGATAGCTAGTGTGTTATGAGTAGGACTGAGACTCTCCCTGAGACTTAGGCTTGCCCGCTGTTTGTGGCTACAAAACCTTTTGCAGCTTGGCTGCCTACAGCCGCTGCGTGTAAATGGGCATAAGGTGGAGCATCCTTGTTCATAGCCATTCCTGAAAGCCTTCTGGTGGCGTGGACCCCCTCCAGCAGATCACAGTGCAGCATCCATGTTAAGACAAGACAAATAAATAGGAAGAAAATGATCTGGGTGTTCCTTTTCAGGGACGAGGTGATGTTTTAGGTTAACAAAGCAGCAAAACCAGTTCTGATAAAGGAAGTGCTGGCTTGAAAACTTCCCTGTTACACTGGCAATTGTATGCTACTTCAGGTATCACTGTCAGTTGTCAGTGCAGTGAAATGGCAGACTGTAAGCAACCATCTTTCAGGACCTGTAACATAAGCAGTTCTGGCATCTGTGCAGCAAAGATTGGGCTGTTCTGTGACATACCAACCTGCCTACCTGTCCCTCCTTATTGACCAGAGCCCAGAGTTTACCTGAAACCATCAGCCATGAGGATGTAAATTTTGGCTTTACCTGAAACCATCAGCCATGTCGATGTAAATTTTGGCTTTTTCCAGACAAGCAAATAAAACCAGTGGGATGTGAGGAAAAGAGCAAATCATCTGACTAAAATCTTACTCACACCACCTACTGTAGTGCTTTGTGGTCAGCCATTCCTTGCTAGTTTTCTGTTGGTGTGAGTGGGATAGTACAGCAGAGAAATGTATCCTGCAGAGTAGATATGATGCAGTTGAGAGACTGAAGATGGTAATGTGGCCAACCTGTTAATAAATCACGATGCTTCCTAGATGGCCATACGCCAGGTAGCATTGGCCAACTGTATTCCCTGTGCCATCCTGTTGACTTCAGTGGTGTTGCTCCAGAGATAGATTTGGCTCCTCTTCCTTGGAAAGCTGGTGGAAGGGAATGTTTTTATTTAACTTTTGGCAAGACTTGTGACTTAGCTGTGGTGTGTTTTATGTCCTTTCCCTGCTGACATATACTTTTAATTATTCTTAATAAATTCAAATTGGAGCAAGTATCTTGGAGTGCAGATAAGTAAAATATAACTTATAGCTTTGATCTATGCCAACCTTTGGAGGATTTGTCAACCTAGTATTGTAAGTAGGGGATAAAAACCTCCAAAACGAAATTAACAGATATTTAACAAAAATAAATAAATTATGCCTGTGCATTTTTATGTCTTTAGTGTGTTACATAAATCATTCACCACATTTTCTTCTGTACAGTATATATTTTTAAATGGCTTTTCCACAGAGATACCCAGTTATTTCTTTCCACTGAATATAGGTATAGACGACAGTATATTACCCTAAAGTAACTCTTTGCAAATCTCTGCTCAGCAACTAATTGTCACTAGTAGTAATAGTAGTACTATTTATTGCACACTGCAGAACAGTTAACTTCTGGATTTCTTTTGGTACTTGTGTCTACTACTGTATCAGCGAATATAATAATGATAGTATCTACTTCTTTCGATCTGCAACACCCAAGAAAGACAGGCAAGATGGACTCTGCCATACAACAATAATCAAAAAAAAAAAGAAGGCTACCCAGTAAGCTGTACAATCCGGGCGTTCTAACTCCTAGTCTAGGGTTCTGTTCACTAAGTTGGACTGTCCAGATCTAACAGTCTGTTTCTGTTTTCACCAGCCTTGCCCACTCCTGGCAGGAAAAAAATACCTAGTAGTGATGGCCATACTGTAATGCTGATCTGCTAGTATATCACCCACCTCAACTGGAAGGACCATCTCCAGATCCTCAGTCCCCAAGGGCGATTGGTAGGGTTTTTGGTAGGGTTGGTGGGGATAGCTTTTCCTGAAGTCTGTCCATAAGAACACTTGTAACATATAATGGTAAATATTTGGTTACTGCTAATTCAGAGCGCATCTGAACTCCTCTAATTCTGGTCAGAACACCAAATTCATCAAAGACAATTCATAAATGCAAGGTCAATGCATTGAACACATCTCAACCCTTCAGAACTACAGAGGGAAATTTAAAACTCCACTAGGGCAATGGGTGAATATCCTTTTATTCAAGGCCTGTAATCAACTTTGGTGCCTCTTCTGTAGCCAGACCTAGCTCCTCATTGCTCAGCAGCAACGGGAACTTGAAATACAGTAGAAATGAGCAGAGTGGCTCCCTGAGTCTGATGGTCAGTGGTACTAGATAGAACAACCCTGAGTTTTTTGGGGGTGAGGGCCAGGGACACAACAACACAATGGGTGTTTGCACTGTCTGTTATTCTCAGCTGCCTTGGTTGGTGTAGCTCTGGGAGAACAGTAAGGACATTCTCCATACCTGTTCCTCACCAAACAGACATGAGCAATTTTGCCTGAACCGAGGCTGGCCACTTTTCTTTCTGCAGTACCTAGCACAGCTTGGCAGCAGTACGGTTGAAAGATTAGTGCAATCTAATTAACTCCTTTAAAACTTCTGATCTATGAGACTGCCACTTCTTTTACCTTGTGCACCTTCTGTGTGGAAATAAGATGTGCCTGCAAGTACAACATGCTTTCAGAAATGCTGAAGCTAATAACGTCCACCCTCCAGCATCACTCCTGTTAAATTATGCTGTCATTCTAGTGTATTCACACTGATATCATTCTGCTCCATCGTGAGGAGATCCATTTATTATGAACAAATCCGTCTCCTGTACACACCAATTATTTTACATAGGATGGATTGGAAGCAGGTCCCATAATTATACCCTAGTCAACCAGTCAAGTCTATAAACAAAATCTTTCACTCTCTTATTACCTATTTTCCTTCCATCTATTATTCTTCGAATGTTTATGGGAGTTGTGTGTGTGTGTTTTAATCCATCAACAGCTGTACATTTTTCAAGCCCAAATGCCCTAAAACTGTAGTTATTTTTCATAAGGTTTCCAAATGCCCTTCCTGTTTTCTTCTCCTGACAGCCAGAGCAGAATAAGCCATCATTAAAGGCAGCACACATTATACTGCTAATTAACAATGTAGTTGGTGCTCTGGAAACCTGCGTTTACTTTTTTTCTGCTGTTGTTGTTGGAAAAGGAGTTCAGTGGTGAAATTCCCAGCTCAGCCACTCCTTTTTATTGCCCTTGCCGTCTGTCTGTCTGTCTCAGTATTCAGTTTTCCTCTGTTCAAATAGCAGATTAATTTTACAGAAGCAATGCCATATCTGTCAATATAAGGCTTGGCATTATTTTCCCAAGCCTGTTCTCTTAGTTCACTTGGGTTTTTAAATTTTTTTTCATGCCATTTCTGCTATTAATGCCAATATTTACACAAAATTATGCTATCTTTCTCACCAAATTTGGTCATATTTGGATGTCTCTGAGATGTTTCATGCAGACCTGTAAACTTAGCCACTTGCCATTTTGGGAGCGTTAGATCCTCAGGCTCTCAGCCAAATGATAAATGGCTTTGCAGCTCTTGGTTTGGGGAAACTACAAAGTCCATCAGAGACACTGGTATAGAACCATATTGACCTGCACGGCTGTGAAGGGCATTGCTGATAGGAGTCTTCCAGTTTCTCATGTCCCCCTGGAAATAGATGCTCTAAGCCTGAGAGCTGTGTCAGCTCTTAGCTAGTCTGGACAAGAAATTGCTTTTCTCTCCCATAAAACTTTTAGATACCTTAAAAGAAAATCATTCCAATTGGAGCTGGGATCTGCAGTGTAGGGAACTCAGATTCAAATTCTTGTTCTGCATGGTTCGTAAATTCTTACTGCTTCCCTAATGTACTGACTGCTTTGAGGTGAGTATTTACTCTTTTCAGTTGTGCTTGTACACAAGAAACTCACTAGATTAAGGATTTGAACCTGAGTCTCCCACAGAGCCCTTTGAATGCCATGTATTAACTACTTTTCTTCCCTAAAAAGAGAAAAAAAGAAGAAAAATGAGCCAAAATCTTAGTGTCCTCAATAATCACTTTTATAGCATGGTTTGTATTTAGGTGAATTCTTGCCAGAATTAAGTATGAGCATCAGCAAAGTTTAGACATCCGGAATACCCTTGGAGGGTTATTCCCAGAATTGTTCCTTGTTGGTGTTCAGATCAACCTCCTCCCCTGTATTTCTGTCTCCCAGTCTCAACCCCCCTGCCTTTATCTTAGGCCAAGATGCAAATTGGCACAAAGCTGCACACAAGGCAAGTGAGATGGTTGGTTTTGTCCAGTGGCAGCACTGGGGAGACCAATCCATAGACCCACTTGTAAGCAGTGGTGTAGGAAGCATCTGAAATGGTGGGGGTTGAACTTAAGCAGAGTAAATTCAGAGCATGGCTTGATGCAAGTGCTGAGATGTGTAAACCTGGAAGACTATAGATAAGACTCAAAATATTACGTGCCCAAGATAAGATGCTTGAGCTCCTAGGCTACCTGTGTTGTAAGTGGAGAGAAATCAGTTTCTCTAAAAGGCAAGCATCACTTTGTATGGCCTGGAAACAGGAGTTATGCAAGTCTGGTATACAAAAAGGTTTAAGTGTGGCATCTCACAACCCATCAACTGTTCTCACCCTCTCTTGTTCTTCTGCCTTTAAACACTGAGCTATTAGCCTGTCAGTGAGGTGGGTACTATTGTAGCTTTTCATCTTGTATATTTATTTCGATAAAGCTTTTATTTAATATATTTGGCACACTTGGATGGTTCTGCTAACACCCTTCTCAGAATAATTCCCACTCTGCATTTGTCAAAGCAATTTGTGCTAAAGCCATGCTCGGAACAGCCGGGCTTATAAATAGCAGAAACTAGAACATTTACTCAGGTAGTAAATGTAGAGTCCATAATATGGTTGGAGAAAAAAATTTCTGTGGCCTCAGGAAGTTTTCTAACATGTCTCTTCCCAAGAGAAAAAAAGCCATGTACATGCAGAATTTCTGAATAGCAAGCTGTTACACATGCTTTAGAAAATATCCACAAGGCCTACTTCATGTCCTAGTGCAAGTAGTCAATCAAAAGAGTAGCAACCAGACAGTGCCACATTCTGGTAACCAGTGCTGTGTCCTTTCTTGATGGGTTATGGAAAATCTTCATCTTTTCTTTTGTCTTTCATCAACCTGAATACACTAACTGGAGTGGTCATGCTTTCCACCACAGTGTTTATAAACAGACGTATCTGCTTGAGAGAAGCACCAGTGGGCCTTAGCATTGAAAACCAGAATGCGAATCTTCCTTGGCCTGTTGTCACCCTTATTTCTAGCCTAGGATATTTGCTTTTTCTATTTTTCAACATTTGTATAATGACTTTAAGATAGATAAAAATGAGAGCAAAGAATGTCACTGTTGAAGTTTTGGCCTTATGTACTGTATCACACCCGTATCTAGAATTTGGTCTAGGTTGCCTGCAGATCTGATTACCTGATTTTTCCCACAAGAGGAAAAAGTTTTTTTGCAAACAGTTTGCAAGACAGTAGCAGTTGGATTAAACCTGTAGTGTTATATCTCAAAAAAGAGTACTAAGATCACTGTACACACAGTGTTAGAAAGCGCAGTGGGCATGAGGGCATGATACGGTGAGCAGTGTGCTTGGCACTGTACCCCTCATGAACCTCCCCATCGTGTTCAGCATGGTGCTCTACATGCTCTGATATTTTTGAAAGTTTGTACTTTCTGGGCACAAATGCCTTTTGCCTGTAACTTTGAAGGAAGCAGTCACAGCAAGATAGGTGGTGGTACTGATGTTGTTTTTTTGTCCTGACCAAAGCAACACACACATTCATACTAAAATCAGAAAGTATTACTAGCCAAGGAAAGAAAGGGAATGCAGATAATTTTGCTTAGAAATGGATGCATTTTTAAGAGAGCAGATGCTAAATAAACTAAACAAAATTAGATACCATGTTTATATTGTCAGGCAATTTTTTTTTTTATTAATTTTAATTCTGCTGAAACAAATATTCCTTTCTTTCTACCATTGATTGAAACAATGCAAAAGACCATTTGCATAGGCATTGCTTGGCTAGGGTTGTTTTAAGACATACGTACAGTGCAGTTGTAATGTGGCTGGGTATGCTGGTTCCCCACAGTGGGAGCTCCCTCCTTAGTGAAACTTCAGTCTTTGTGTTGAACTGGGCTGCAGTAATCTCATGTGCTGACTTCTTTTAGTAGGCATCTGCACAGTAAGTGTGGACACTAGTGCCAGCAGCTGCCGTGATTCAACAAAGTTTTCCATACATGCAGGATCCAGACCATAAATGGTTGTACTGAAGTCACAGCAGCTACCTGGGTAGCTACCTTGCAGAATCAAGGCTCTGGGGAAGAGATGGTAGGATTTAGTGTACTATATATTTTCCAGCAGTGTCAGGTCCTGTTTTACAAAGCCTGCTTCTTTTTCTCCTGTGCTTTGTTGGATGGGCAGAAAATCCCATAGATTATTTTCAAGGCACAGCCTTTAAATGCAACAGGTTAGCAAACGGCAATACCTCCCAAACAAGGCTGATCAATTGCAACTCAGCATAACAGAAAGGTGCAATTTATGGAGACCTCCACGGGTCAGGGACTGTTGACTCTGGATGGACAGTGTTAGAAACCTTGTATGTGTCTCCGTACATCCTGGCCAGATTATTGAAACCCAGTTTAGGATCACAAATATGTACTTAGGCACCTGAATTAAAATGCTTTGCATTCCCAAAGGTGCCAAGTGTCCCCTGTTGACAACAGTTTAATTTGTCCTTCCTTGGCATGACAGGGTGCATTTATTTTAGGTTCTTAATGGGTGGGTGGATTTAGGGGACTGCCTTTAACCACTCAGATTGGCCTGTATTACTTGCTTTCCCCAGGCCACCAACACCAAGCATGACATTGAACTGATCACCCTGACAAGGGTGGTCTTACAGTAGGTATCTACTACTGAACTCCAAACCAAGATGCTAAGGCCAACAAAGCAATATTTGGGTCACTTAAGCAAACTTCAGGTCAACAGAATCTGGTTCTTACGGGTGACTTCAACTACCCAAACATTTGTTGGAAGAACAGTACTGCAGCTCACGTCATCCATCAAGATCCTGGAATGTGCAGGGGACTGCTTCCTCATACTAATGTTAGATGTACCAACCGGAATGAGGCACTGCTGGACTTGCTAATCACAAACCAAGGAAACCTGCTTTGTAATATCTTGGTTAGTGATAGCCTTGGCTGCGGTGATCACAGTATTGTGGAGTTTGGGGTCCTTCTGAGCACACTGAAGGTTAATAATAAGACAAAGGGTTTAGATTTTAGAAGAGAAAACTTCAGTTCACTTAGAGCTCAGCTGGGAGGGATTCCGTGGGAAGCTTCCATGGAGGATAAAGGAGTTGGCAAGTGCTGGGAGTTTTTCAAGAATGCTCTCCTGGAGGCACAAAAACAGTTCATCCCCTTTAAAGGTAAGGGAAGTAGGTAGAGCAAGAGACCTCCTTGGCTTAACTGCGAGCTTCTGAGTCTGCTCAAAACCAAAAGAGAAGAGTACCAGAAATTAAGAAGCAGACAAATAACTGTTAGAAACTACAAGGACATTACCAGGGTGTGCAGAGATGCAATTAGAAAAGCAAAGCTCAGCTCAAATTGAAATTGGCTAGAAATGTAAAAAACTACAAGAAAGTGTTCTTCAGGTATGTAGACAACAAACAGAAACAGAAGGAAAATATTGGCCTGCTATTAAACAGGAGAGGTGAATTAGTCACCAACAACACTGAAAATGCTGAGGTTCCCAATGCTTTCTTCACCTCTGTCTTTACCAACACTGTTGGGCCCCAGGCCTTGGGAACAAAAATCCAGGTTGATGAAAACACAAACCCACCATCAGTGAAGAAAGGGCTGGTATGCAAACTGTTACAGGAGCGTGACCCCTGCAGATCGATGGGCCCTGACATTATCCGCCCAACGGTGTTGAGTGCTGGCTGACATCATTTCAAGGACACTCTTCTTAATCTTTGAGAAGTTGTGGAGATTGGGGGACATCCCAGAAAACTGGAAGAAGGCTAATGTCACCCCTATCAAAAAGAAGGTTGTAAAGGAGAATCCAGGAAATTACAGGCCCATCAGCCTTACTTCGGTCCCTGAGAAAGTTATGGAATGAATCGTCCTGGGGGCTGTCACAAGTTAAATGAAGCACGTAATTGGGAAAAGCCAGCACAGGCTCACCAAGGGCAAATTGTGGTTGACAAACCTGATCACCTTCTACAAGAAAGTAACTTGCTCGGTTGACGGGAGGTGAGCAGTGAACATTGTCTACCTAGATTTCTCCAAGGCTTTCAACACAGTTCCCCACAGCCTCCTCCTAGAGAAACTGATGCATTATGGTCTAGACAAGTGGTCTGTGCAGTGGATGGGCAGCTGGCTGACAGGCTGCAACCAGAGGGTGGTGGTA
>VZSZ01003582.1:0-24231 GCA_013398815.1 Ibidorhyncha struthersii
CATCCCAGTGCAGTTCTGCACACTCTCAGCCCAGGACATTTCATCAGCCGACAGGTAATAGCAGTTTTCTTGAAAGCGTTTCCAGCCCTTTGGGCAGCACGTCAAGCCTCCCTCTGTGTGGGGAGAGACCACAGATGTGAATTCTAATAACGAGAGAGACTGTGACAGCAAATAACGAGGGTTACTGGCCAGTGACACCAACCTGGGGACAATGCTCATGTTCTCCTTAGATCACTTGTCCTGACAGAAAGGGCTCGAATAAACAAGGATAATACAGGTATTTCTCCCCATTCTTTTGGGGTATGACCAGTGAGCTTTGTGTACACAAATCCATAGTAATCCTTGTAACATCATCTCAGGTCTTGACTCGACAAAGACAAAGTTATTTTGGCCATCTGGTTTGACTTCTCCTTGTATGCTCTCCTTTAGACCTTTAGCTCCAGTGAACAGGGAATATTGCTTCTTCCCCTGACGAGAGCTGCACTGTCATTACTGCTCCACTGTTAACCTCCCCTGTGCCGATGTACACTGTTCTTTTTGTTTTGTCAATGTTCACAGCCACCCTGCCCTCCAGGACATCATTAACACTGCCATTTCCTCCCCCCAAAGCTGTCAGTAGGAAATCCTTTTCCTTTCCACCTCTCTCCTCTGGAGTCCCCTTCTGCACCCCTGCCAGCTCTACTGACCTTTGCCTCGTGGCACCGTTGCGATGCACTCCCACTCCATGAAATTCTGCTGCAGGGCTGTGGGCTGGTCACCTCTATGGAAGAAGGGAGCCACTAGAAAGGGAGAGGAAAGGTGGCAGCATTACCCCTTCCTCACAGCTCCCCACACACCGCCTCCGGGCTTCACTCTTGTTTCCCCATTTCCCCGCCTACCACTGTCTCAGCATTGCCTCTCCTCGTGCTGCCTCTTTCCATTTTACAAGTGGTAACTGTCACCCTCTCGGCAAAGGGAACAGGCATTTCTCCTCCCAGCATCCCACTGCTGCCCGCAAGGACTCCTCCACCCGCTGACTGACAAGATCTAGCAAGGGTGACCTGGCCACCAAAGCTAGAGAAGCCTGCCACCCACCCAAGGAGTGTCTGGTGGCCGTAGCCAGCCTGTGCTTTGTCAGCGGAATCTGTCCCATCACCGACCAGCTGACATCAGGCCCCCTTGGGTGCTCTGGAGCTGAAGGTGTGCACTTAGTGTATCCCTGGTCCATGGGTCTGAAAAAACTAGCCTCAACAAGCGGTGTGGATGCCGCCACAGGCAGGAGACCATCTCCCATGTCAGACAGCAGAAGGACCGCTGGGAGGACATCACACTGAGGACATGCCCCACAGGGTGCGATTGATTCCGCCCAACCAAAGGCATTAACCACGTAGATACCTACAGCCAAGCTGCCTGACTAAATCTCTCTGCAATCAGTGAATAAAAAGCGGCACCTCAGTGGCACAGTTTATCTCTTCCTAAGCTAGACATCAACAGCAGTTTGGATGAGTAACACATCAGATGGGCCTATTTCACCAGCAACAAAGACAGTGCGGGTGAAGGTAATCACACACAGCTAGCGCTGCTGAAACCAGGGTGGAAGGTAAACTCCTAGAACTTAATAGCCACTTTATGGGGAATAATATAGTGTTGGTGACAAACGTCATGAGGCCATATCACAGCCCAAAGGACTTATCACTAACTCAAACACTCAGGGATATTGACTGGAAGCTGATCAGGGTGTGCTAAGTAATACAGATGTCTATTCTTGTCAACTGTTTCATTGAGAAACATTGTTAGTAGTGAGGAGGGCAGAGTAATAATAGTGGCCTCTGTGCCTGATGACGTGTCTACAATGAAAGAAGGCTCAGAAGAGATGGCCAAGGGTGATGCATGGCTGACCACACCTTTTGCAAGGAAAGGTGACCTTATCTCAACACAAAGGGGACCGGGCGGTTGCCTTTGTTCTAGTTCAATTGAATGAATCAACCAGTTTTACCACCTGTGTGACTTGACCGGCTGTGTAACTGTTCATTCCTCTAAAAAAACAAAAAGATTGCAATGTCTTCCTAAGTTAGCCAGATCAGCATGGGGGATGAGTGTATACGCAGCTTGGCCCAAAATATTGTAAAAGACTGAATGACTAACATAAACATCTCTGAAGAAAGCAATGGGCCTGAGCTGGCTTAAACTCACATATTCCTTCTGGGTCGTTGGGGACACCCCGTGTCTGGATGTTGAGCATATTGCAGAGACTAGTAATGAGAATTACATTTGTACTGTGATTCAGCTGTGCATTGCAATCCCTACCCTCTGCTAAGTGCAGTTTGTACTTGCGTTTTTGTTTAAATGAATTGTAGTATCACTCTGCTAAATCAAAATCCTACGTAACATCAATTAACTTGGATAAGTAAATTTGCCATTAAAGATTAAACCTTCCGTGTATGGAAATACTATCTGGCCAGGAAAGAACCTGGCCAGATAGTATTAGACTCTAACAGCCTATCCTAAACTTCCCCAACAATTTAACAAAGTATTGTGAAAAGTTATACATTTGGGAATCAAGCAAGACAAACTTCTAGGACTTGGGAACTAATAACAGCAAAGAGAAGGGCAGCAGTTTAGCCTGGCAACATGTCTTCTTCCAGAGTCCACCATCTTTAGTGACACTTTGTGCAAACATGCCATGAATGATCCTTAGCAGAAAATGAGAATGAAATAGTGATCACAATCTCCACAAACTTTGTGTGCAAGAATCACATTAAATCAATTATTCTAGTAGAATGCAGTTAACACTAAAAAGATGTGAGAGTTCGCACTGTGCAGTTAATCCTGGATATGCCAGGACTAACTGTAAAAAGATGTTTTTTCCATTAGGACACAGCATGTGTCAAAGCACCTTAGAGAGTTCAAGTGTGGGTCCAGCTGCCTGTATAGACACTTGTGCTGCCGTCTCCAGGCTTTTTCACCTCTGCTGAATGTAATTAAGTTCTTTTTGTGTGCTCTGCAGGTAAAGAATTGTTCCATGGTTCCAAAGAGGCCACGCAAGATGAGGATGTGCAATCTATGAACACTGAAAAGGCCTCAGGGTAAACAGTGGAAGATTTGGGGGATGTATGCAGACATATACCAAATCAGGACAGAAAAGTCTGAGACCTTACAGAAAGCCCAAGCGCTCCTGAAATTCTGAAGATGGCCATGCTTCAAGTAGGGCATTAGAATAGAGACCTCCAGAAGTCCCTTCCCACCTAACTCCATCATTCTAAGAAAGAGGATGTGTACAACAGAACCATCTGGCATAACGCTGTGGTAGTCCTAGCTCCTGCATACTCGTTGGCCAAAATATCTGGTTTGGCTGGTCTGCAAGAGAGAAGTTCGTGTCATGTTGCAACTGTACCCCTAAATCCCCGATGTTTAAATAGTCAGTAAAGATTTTTCTCCTAAACATACCGTTCTAATATTCAACACTTGGGTTTTCCAAGCCCAAATGTTGGTGCTTTCATCCTTTCTCACAACAAAACAGTTCCAGAGTAAAAGCTCCCTTCTGCTTGGAAGATGTTCCCCTCTAGGCTGATTTCTCTGCTTTTCTCCCAGCACTTCTCCCAGACCTCTCTCCTGTAATCAGCCTGTACATACTCACCAAGGAGAGTGATAACAAGGGCAATGCACACCAAAAGGAGCAGCAGTGAGATCAGCCACGGGAGCCAAGGTGGGTATTTCTGGGGATGGTGCTCGTGCTTCTTTGTCTCAGGAGGTGCTAAAAGTGAAGGAACAAACCAAACACAACAGCAGTCAACTATGCTTCGGTCAGCCCACATACCAAGGATGTACAACTCAAGGGAAAGCTGCTAAAAAAAAAAACACAATTTCAGTTCTGATATGGAGGTTACACAGTTTGGGAGAGAGCAGGGGACCTCTGTGGTTTCTGGAGAAGGTCAGGTTCAGTGACACTGTTCACAGCCCCAGTGCTGTTGATGAGCTAGCAATGCTAATTGTTGGTGTTTGGGGGTGAGGCCTTCACGTGGCCTCAAAACCTGGAGTGAAACCATGTCTTTCTAGACTGAGGCCAGAGCTCCCAAATACAACATTGCTCTATTCGTGATACTTGAGATGTTCACATGAAGATTTCATGTTGACTTCTCCCCAGGAAATTTTTTGTGCCTGCTTCAGTTCCTTCTTAGCTTTTTGGGCTTTCTCTGTAGAAGGTGGTGGCTGTATACTGAATGAGGGCAGAAGACAAAAAATGTGCAAAGCCATAATGGTACAGAATCACTGGAAGAGAAAAAAAAAAAAAAAAATCCCCCTTCTATCTCTGCTCTCCAAGCCAGGGTTCAGAGATTTGATGTAGTAAAACTAGGCTGTGCTTGGCTGGATGCCTGGGGAGAACAGAGGGCTGTGTCCAGCAGCCTGAGTAAAATACGCCACGTAGATTCAGACTTGCCAGGGCCTGATTTTTTTACTAGAGGGACACTGCCAGTACTGAGGAGGTTTGGGAGGAAGCAGAAAAATGGGTCACAGGGAAGGAGAAGCAAACACTTATTAGGAGACTGTTCTAGGTTGTGACAGGTACACAAGCCAGGGCAAACAGGAGGGTAAAGAGGCAGTAGTGCGCACTGCAGGATACGAGTAAAGAAGTTTTAAGAGAGACTGATACTAATGATAAGCTTTAGAGAGACGTCATTCATTGTTCATTGCAAAATTCCCAAGTCTGCGGGCAGCCATGTGTGCCTGCCAGCCATGCCTAGTGAGCAAGACTTCCAGAAACCTGATGTTTGGGGAAGCTCTCTGAGTACTTCCCGAAAGGCTGGGGGAGGCTGTTACAGCAGGGCAAAAACATCATCTTTCATTATCAGAAGAGAAAACACTCATAGACAAACAAGATCAGATTTCCCTATCCAAATTATGTTTTTCTAGCCAGAGCTTTTGTCTGTAGTGAAAACAGGGACCTGCATCATGATCTGGCGTCCAGCTACCTATTTTAGACAATAGATCTGACCAGTCCAAATGATTTTTTGATGCGCTGCACGTCCACAGATAGACTATTCAACCTGTGCCCATCCAGATTTGTGCATCCTACACTCACACCCAGGTGGCACAGAGACCAGTATGCATGCACCTCACCAACACAACTGAAGCACAGTAGATTTTGTGCATACTCAGGGGGTTAATCCCCCTGCAAATCATTTCCTACAGTTGGTCTGCATGCTTGTAATGTGTCCAGCATGATGACAACAAAACAGACCCGACCAGCATATGTTGGTTGTTCAGCACATAATCCAACATCTCCGAGGCACGTGCAACAAGTGCTGTGCAGCACAGATTCCTGTGTTTCTGCCTGGGAAATCCTGGCTGGAAATGCAGGAAGCCTAACTGCACTGTGCTGTGAAACCCGCCCCGGCAGTCTCTGCCACCTCCTGCCACAGATTATATGTTGTTCGTTTAGCTGCTGCCTTCTCCTTTCTATCTTCCAATGACTGCCAATTTTGTTATCTCTAGAGCCCAACTAGAAGAGGCTATAGAATGGCAAAATCCAGGTGAGCTTGGCCATTACCAACATGGAGTCTGCATGGCCAGAGTAACCACTCAGAAGGACAAAAGAGCAGCAAGAGTTCCTCAAGCACACACCCAAACCTATAGCATGAGCCTGCCGTCAGCAACTCAAGCAAACATGGCTGTCTTTGGAATAGGTCATTGGGAACACAATGGGGAGCTTCCACCACCCCACCCTGATGGAAATGCCAGCTGTAACCAGAACCAGCTAATCTTGGTGCATCGAGGAATATGTACATTCTTTATTTCCATGACTCATTCCTCAGAGCAGGCAAGGAATAACCTGGAGCTGATACCTGCTCTGTTTGGGATTGTAAAACTGAGGTAAAGTGGTAAAAAGGCAATTTAATAGCCTTAGCAGCAATAATAATTATTTATTTATTCATTCATTCATTTACGCATACATACTTTCACCCCTCTGGAACCTGCTGTTGTGTAGAGTTCTGTATCTAAGGGTGGAAGCAATGAGCCATACATGGAACGTCTCTATGTGTTCCTACTTGTGGCAAAATGACTACAGAATACATACTGATCAGAATATGTCTCAAATTTGCACAAAGCCTAGTAAAGACGCCATTTTACAACTGTCATTTTTAATAGCAATAAAAAATTGTTTGGTGTGTTAAGTATTTTTCAGGTGTGATAGACATCCATCACAGAATTGGGTCTTCCTCCAGGTTGTATACAATTATTCCTCTGTGTACTTTAGGGTGTTTTGTTTAAGCCCATTCTTCCTTTTAACTTTTGTGTCTCTCTTCTCCAAAGACCATTTCTCAATCAACCAAGGACAACGGGGCTATAAACTTCTGCAGCCAGTGCCACCTCTCACGAAGCTGCAGAGGGCAACTGACTACTCTACTGTAAGGAGGCATGTTGGTTCTCTACTCCTGCTCTCTCCTTAAGTAGAAGTCTGTAGCCTCCCTCTCTCAGAGACATGAGCAGTAGCAGCCAGGGCTTGGGCTTGTTTGCAGCCATTTGCTGCCCTGGGAGCCCCTCCACCTTTGTGAAAGATCAGATTCCTTGTAATAAACCATAATCTCTATTGTTGGTACTTAGTATTTGTCCAAAAATAACTCTCTCATCCAAGACTAGATAACATATAGAGAGACAGCTACTACCTGCATCATACCAGGGATAAGCATCCATCCTGAACCCTCTACCATTCACCACTGTTGGTGTTGCAACCAGGTGACTAAAGGAGCCCGAATACATTCCTTACTCAATGCTCACTTGAAACCTACTGTTTGTGCTCCCAGTAGTCATCTTTGCCCTTGTTGCAATTTAAATCACCTAAAGATTCCCACCTCTCCTCTTGCAGACATTCCTTGACTCTCTTACTTCAAACCTCCTCATGTAGTGGTAGACAACTCCTCTTTCTCACCAATTTGTCAAGACCAGACAGGAACCAGAGTCACAGAAGGAAACATCTCCATTCCCTGTTCTTCAGTCTCCCTCCCTCCAAGTCCCCTTCCCCTGAATAACCCACCCATTCCTTACCTTCAACCACTGCAGCTGGTGGCGCATTCTTGAACTTCACCTCAGCGTAGGTGATTTCTGATGCCATTTAATCACAGTGCGATCACTGATCCCTGTCCTTAGTTTTGCTATGGAAAAGGTGGGCCTTTTTGGTCCGTGCTTCCAGAAGGAGACACCAATATATTACTGAGCTTTTCCCATCTGCTCATTCACCCTCTGTCAAAGAAGGCTGTGCTGAACACTGGAAGCACTGGCAATAACCTGAGAATTCCTGGGAGCTCAGAAACGCTCCGAACAGATCTTCAGTTTCTTAGCCCAGGAAATCAGCCCCGGCACTATGGAAACTTCTGAGACAGAAAAGAAAAATGAGAACCTAACAATTGAAGAGGAAGTTGCACTCCTCTTTCCCCATATCAGATTCTCAGCTGATAGGTTTCTTTTTTAAGATTTCTTGTTGTGTGTTTTTTTTTTCTTTTTTCACTTTGTCAAGTCTCTCTCCTTCCCTTGTCTTCACGCCTTTCTTTGTTAGTAATTCTACCATCACTCTTAGGTTTGCAGCTATCATTGGTCTGAGCCCAGTTTAACCTGCAGCACAGCCCAATACAAAATGTGCTCTGCCCTCAGTTGTCTCTTGTGGTTAAGCTGCATTTGCTACATCAAACATTGCATGATATGTCTCATCCTGGGAAGTCAGCCCCAGTTGGCAGCTAGCAGTAGAACAAATCTCAAACAAGGAATTGACAGTCCCACACGACATCCTCGTCTTTATACTGGAGAGACATGGATTTGATGGATGTACCACTTGGTGGATAAGGAACTGGCTGGATGGCTGCACTCACAGAATGGTCAGGGTTGGAAGGGATCTCTGGAGATCGTCTAGTCCAACCCCCCTGCCACAGCAGGGTCACCTACAGCAGGTTGCATAGGATGATGTCCAGGCAGGTTTGGAATGTCGCCAGTGTGGGAGATTCCACAACCTCTCTGGGCAGCCTTTGGCAGCACTCAGAGGGTCGCGGTCGATGACTTGATGTCAAGTGGAAATCAATGACGAGTGGTGTTCCTCAGGGGTCAGTACTGGGATCGGTGCTGTTTAACATCTTTGCCAGCAACATGGACAGCGGGATTGAGTGCACCCTCAGCAAGTTTGCCAGTGACACCAAGCTGTGTGACACAGTTGACATGCTGGAGGAAAGGGATGCAATCCAGAGGGACGTGGACAGACTTGAGAGGTAGTCCTGTGCAAACCTCATGAAGTTCAACAAGGCCAAGTGCAAGGTCCTGCATGTGGATCAGGGCAATCCCAAGCACAAAAGTGTGATATGTCCAAGGAGAAACAGAGAAGGATGAGGCCAGGGTCAGGAAGGAGAACAAGCAAAGTGGAATAAAAAAAAAAAAGGGTGTTGATGATTTGAGAAGTTATCAGGAAGAGCACACACAGAGATATCTCTATCACAACCTGATTTACAGCCTGTGGAAGTTCAGAGGAGTGCTTGCTTCAGGGAGTCAGGCTCTATTTCTGAGGCTGAAAAGGGTTGGTTTGTATGTGTTGCTCCAACGCTATCATTTATCTCCCTTTTCTACTTTCTGGTAAAGGCCTCTGATATTACCTCAGGGAAAATGTTTAGTCTGATTTCAATCTTGGGCAGATGTTGAAAGGACACAATTAAGGGAAATGGCTGCTGAGGTACATGCTGAACCAGAAAGACTTCTGAGAAGAAGTGCCAATGGGTCAGGATACGCTGGAGAAAAAGAGTGAGAAGGGTTCAGTCAGCAGATAGGACTCAGGAATCATAGAATGGTTTGGGTTAAAAGAGACCTTTAAAGATCTTCTGGTCTAGTGCCCCTGCCATGGGCAGGGACATCTTTCACTAAACCAGGTTGCTCAAAGCCCTGTCCAATCTGGCCTTGAACATTTCCAGGGATGGGCCATCCACAGCTTCTCTAGGGAACCTGTTTCAGTGTCTCACCACCCTCAGAGTAAAGAACTTCCTCCTTATACCTAATCTAGATGTAACTTCTTTCAGTTTAGGACCTTTGCCCCTTGTCCTGTGCTGGTAAAAAGTCTCTCTCCATCTTTCTTCTAAGTCCCCCCTAAGTACTGAAAAGACACAATAAGGTCTCCAAAACAACTATAAAGATGAAGGATGAAGCTTTCTTTGGTTAGTTTGGCTAGCTGGAATCTCCTCAAGACAGATCAGAATGAGATGGTAGCAGGACACATCCAGGGAGCTAGCACAGATGGTACACAGGGCACAGTCGGAGGTGAGATAAGGCAGTGCAAGGAAGACCATACATCAGACAGAAAAGGAAAACAATGTGGCAAGGAGGGGGATGCAGTGGACATCTGAACATAGATTATGAAGAACTGCCCCTAAACAGAATGCGGCATATGTAGCTGGATTTCTTTACCAAGGAGCCTCGTGTCTCGTGTGCACTGAGCTGGCTTCACTTCTCCTTTTTGTATTGTGTGCAGAGAGGATAACATTTGTACAAGAGCAGCAGCTGCAGGACAGAAGCCTGGTCCATTGAGAAGATGCATGCTGCCTGCTTTTCTTTCCAACACACTTCCGGCACTTTCCTTTGTCTTCAGGCTTGGCCCTCTCAGTGGAATTAAGCCTCCCTAAGGGTTTGCTGAAACCTAGCTATGCCCTCAAATTTCATGCTGAGATTTCAGTCAGAGTAATCCTCTACATGCTTCCACCCTGCCCCTGGCCAAGCAAGCCACAGAGACTCACAGTCTCATGGGGAAAAGGCTTACTTCCTGACAGGGTTTCAAACTTTCCATCACGAAGAAACAGGAAATACAATCAGCAGACAGAGAAGGAAGTCACAGTGTAGCTTCATGAGCTTTTTGCTGTTGAAACACAACTCCAAACATCGCTGAGGCATTTCAAATGCAAATTCAGAATCTAGCTGCTGATTTTATTAGAATACACTAGGTTGTGCTCAAACATCAGGAGACAGCTCAATTCTTCCTTCTCAGCCAGAGTTGTTGCTTGCTGTCAAAATTCAACCCTGAATCATACTTCCATAGGATACAATCCGCTCTTGTGCAACAACGAGGTGATATTCCTGAGGGTAAAATTTGTACTTTGAATTTCATATGCAACACATGTAAGTGAGTGGGAGATAGGAAGAATCGAACCCAGCAGTTAGTTGCAGAGCCGAAAACAGAAATAAAGAAAGCCTTGCTTAAAAAAAAAAAAAAACAACCCTAAACTCACACTCTGTTTCCTTGCATTCCCACTGTTGTTCCTCAGTTCCTCCCTTCCCCCTCCACCTGTGTTCTGCCCACCCCATGCAGTACACCCTCGTCCTCCCGCAGTATCTGTGTTTCCCCATGGACATCTTTCATCTCAACCCCGTGCAGCCCTGCCAGGTATGTCCCACGCTCCTAACTCCCACATACCTCGCAAGACTCAGCACCTTCCTAGAGCTCTTATGTTTGCTCACCACAACAGTCCTGCTTTCCCTCAAAGCTCAAACTCAGCTTCAGAAAGGGGAAGTTGTGTGCTCACCTGTGATGAGAGGCTCCTGAAATCCCTCAGGTATAAGAGAAGGAAGAACATTATCCAGGGAACCTTCAGACAAGAAGCCCCAACCAAGCTCTTTACAATCCCCATTAACCCGGGACTGTTTCTTCAGAAGAGAATTAACAAATTAACCAACAAAAGCCAACAGAGGACATATTCAGATGTATTATCTCACAGCCTTGTTTTATACCGTTACTGGGAACATCACACCTTCACCCCCTTCCTCTTTTGGGTCTGAGCTGCAAGTCTCAAAGCCAGAAATTGTTGGAGGTCAGCTCCCGATACTGCAGTTGCTTGCCACAGCTGGACATCTGACTCTAAAACCTGGGCCAGAGCCCAGTCCTGGCCAGACCCAGTGGCCTGTTTCAGAGACAGGGCTGTGAAGTTTAGCTTCTTAGAGTGGGCATGTGGGATTTGCATGAACAAGCTGCGGCCATATAACACCTTCCCACAGAAGTAATCCTTCATGCTTCATTGTCGGTGCTGTCCAAGGATTGCACAGATCTCAACAGCCTTGAATTCACTTTGGCTACACCTGTGCCCAGTGAGGCGAATGCACCTCACCTCCCTCTTTTCACAGTGGAGCCGGGGAGTGGAAAGAAAAGCACAAAAATGGAGAACAACTACAGTCGCCAAGCAAGCAAGGGGGCTATCAGGTAAGGTCACCCAGATCCATGCTGTAACTTCAGGGCACTCTTGTTTGATCTCAAGCCATTTCCCTCCACATCCCTGCACGCTCTCCAAGCACATGCAGTAAAGCCTTCTCAGAGGGAGGTTTTGGGGAGGGCTGGTTAGGCTGTCCCACCGGGTGGTACTGCAACAGCGGCACAAACCTCCCAGGACCTGCAGCACTGGCATCGCCTGGCTCCCTCACACTGCTCCTGGCCTCAAGCGTAGATTTATCAGGAAGGCTGTAAGTGGCCTGTGCTGACCCTTACCCTGCGCCCTAGCAGCAGCCGGTAGCCAAGAAGGCCCTGCATGCCATTCGGAGCCTCGGCACCCATCGCGCACGACGCTTTTGCAGGCCGGCAGCAGGGCAAGGCAAGGCACACCACCTGCCTCCAGAGCAGCACAGCCATCGTACGTGTCCAGTCGGGATGGCAAAGGCTGCCTGGAAACAACCATAGAAAGCTGAGTTAAACCCAAGGAGTACAGTCACCTCAGCCGGACAATCCCTGGCACCTCGTCACTGAAATACGCTGAGGAAGTTTTAATGCCAGGCAGCGAGGGCTCTAGCTTTGGGGCTGAACTGCCTGCAGGAGCCTCCCTCACAACATAGATGTCAACCCGGTCCGATGGGAAAGGGCATTTTGTCCTTCTCCAGGTCCCTGTGTCAGCCACTTTTGCCAGATTAGGACGCTGAAGTCAGCATCGTCACAGTAAAGCAAAGGACGGGCAAATGGCATTCCCGGGTGCCGGCCTCCAGCATGGAGACAGTGTTGACTCAGAGGGTGAAGGGCTCCTGCTGAGGATTGCCTGCAGGTCCCGGAGCAGCCGGCTGGAACTGACACAAGGGGCAAAGTGCTCCTTGCTGACTCACGCTGGCCTGCAGCAGTGCGGCCCACGTCTCTTCGACTCTGCCTCCAGTTCACATTTATTTGTCTATTTAGTGTTTTAAGACTGGGCAGGCACAGCATGCCACACTGGTCCTTGCACAGCCTCTGCTCTTCCTGAGCTGAAGGATCACAGTCAGACCTCGGTGTTCCCTATCACCTACCAAACCCCCACGTCAGGCATCTCACCAGACACTGCTGGTCCACCGCAGGACCCACCTCACCAACTTTTGTCGAGCACAAAAGTTACGCTAGGAAATAGTTCAGGTTAGAGGTATCTCATTCAACCCTTGCTCAAAGCAGCGCTACTTCTGAAGCTAGACCAGACCACTCAGGGTAGGTTCTCTGCTTACAGGAATCCTATTTCTGTACACAATATATCGCTTAAGGACTTTTCCTGTTCTTCTACCCAGAAAAATATGCAGCAGTCATTTCCAAGCATGGTATTGACTTCAGCTTTTAGGTACTAGTGACAGCAGTCCCTAACTCTGGGCCAGACATGCAGCCTACGCTGCCATATCTATGGCCCCTTAGCACGTATTCTCCGAAGAAAATGCACTCCTATCCCTCTCATCTTGGCACTGCTGCTCATTGGAATCCAGTTCCTTGTCCCTGCCAGCTAACCAAAGCAATGATTTGCATAGCACTACTGATGTAGCATCTCCACACATCTTTGAACAGTTTGCTTAACACCCTAAGCTCACAGACAAGTGCTTAGACTTCTCTTCAAAAAAAGACCAGGAGGAATTCAGCTCCTATGGGCCAAACTTTAAAGACAACACACGTATATGCACTGGCAGACCACAAGACTGGGACATCTCGATCCTAAACCCTACACTACACCATACTTGAAGTGCAGGGGCTATTAGGATAGCAGAACATGCCTGTATTTGAAAGTACCAGTTCCATTACCACCAAACTGTCAAAAGAACAAAATAGAATCTTTAAACAATGCTTCTGTAAATTTGACATGGGGTCAGTTTTAAATCGTTCAGGAAAGCATTTGAATGACAAGTTGTGATACTGGTGGACATGAAGGCAGAGCTGCTATTGGATTGAGGGAAGAGTTCAATAAAAGCCAATAGAATCTCCACTGTCACCCAAAGCTGTTCTGTTCCATTTTAAACCAGACCCACCAAAGTCCTTGTTCTGTCATCTTATGGTTGCCTACCTCCTTCTCCTTTGTGCCTCCTGCTCGCCAAAGTCCAGACAACCTTTCCTTTCCCCTCCATCTCAGATGCTCCTGGGGACACCTCCAGATGCTGCAGTTCTGCTTTGTGGCTTGTTCCATACCCAGGTACAGCCCTTGCCCACATCCCCAGCGCAGGTCTCCCCTGCCCAGGGGAGGTCACTGCAAGCAGCCAACCCAGGAGTCTGCACGCTCTTGCTGACGCCAGCTGCAATTTCTTTTCGGAAAGCACTTCATAGAATCATAGAGTACCAGGTTGGAAGGGACCTCAAGGATCATCTTGTCCAACCTTTCACTTGACCAGTGCTAGCCAGGTCCCAGGTGATGTTTGCCTGCATCACCCTTCTCCCCACTACTGGGGGCCCAGCCGGTCCCTGGAGATGATGGCTGAGCCCATGGACTGCCAGAAGCCCCGCAACAAAGGGATTCAGCAGCAGGTGGCAGCACATGGTCACGGGTGAGACTGAACTTGCAATTCCCCGGCCGCAGGTGTCACCAACCCAGCCAGGCTTACAGACCAGGCTAGAAGGGCAGGGGAGTGCACCGCGCCTTTTTACATCCCTACAGGCACCAGCTGCTGCTGACTGATCTTCCCATGGTCAGAGGCAGCTTCAAGGAATGTCTGTCAGAACCCCAACTCTGGATGAGGACACACAGCTATAGCTAACAGCAGCTGGCAAAATTAAGATATCAAACTAGAAGGGCATTACATCCCACAAAGTGTTTTCCTGACTAATAGCATGGACGAAGCTATTAACTTGGAAGAAAGAGACCTAAAACAGTCTCTAGGCTGAGAATCTATTGTTCACATAACGTAATGAGTGCTCAATGGATTGCTTTAGACATTGAGGTATTACAATGTGTCTTAAATACACAGGCCCCAGTGCTCTGTTTTTATGCATTAATAGCCCAGTTGTGCTCCCTCCTAGAGCTTTGTAGGTTTATGCTGGTTTAACAGGATAAGTTCAGGTTCAGATCCTGTTCCCTCAATCACCAAAGATCAGGAAGACTTTGGGGTTTCTGGTTTCTTGTTTGTTTTTATTTTGTTTGATTTCCTCCAATGGACAACTCTTCCTCTCTGGTTCTTTGGGAGTCCACACACAGCACCAAGGCTTTTTTAAAGCTAGCAAGTTTGTGCCTGCAATCCATATTGTGTGGCTGTAGCAGGAACAGTTACTGCACGGCTGTGAGACAGGAGTTTTAAGTCACAGAACATAGAACAGAATTAATGGGGGAAGGGGGAGAAATACTCACATCCCACCTCAACTACAGCTCTCATAAGAGAAACAACCAATAACCAGACAAAATAGGGATTTTCCCTTTGACACTTGTTTCTTGACTCTTTCTACATGCTACAGTCTGTCTCCCACTTGGCATGACCTTTTCTCCCCCTTTGACCATTGTCCCGCTCAGACTGAAGGCAGCTCTACACAGCTGCCTAAGGAAACCACTTGATCTATTATGTGAAACATAATAAACATTCAGGAGATATTGCTCCATTCGACCTGCAGATCCACATTAAAGGCCTGGCCTTAATTCTTTACCTAGAGAATGCTATTGTCTGCAATATCAGACTGTAGGTCTTGAGCAGCCTGCATACTGGCTTCTGCTGCATTAGAAGAAACCACTGGCAACAGGAAGCACAGGAAAAGATGGGAAAATTCATCCAGTCCAGTCACAGGGCAAGTCATTTCACCAGTAACTTACTGTTACAGCCAGCTTCTTCCACTGGGGAGGGAAAGATTGTTCCTGACGGTTGCCCAGGAGAAGGGGTAGAGGATTTACATAAGATGCATCAAACTTGCATTCTAGGAGGCCCTACTGTGAGGAAGGGCATGGGGACT
This sequence comes from Ibidorhyncha struthersii, assembly GCA_013398815.1. Taxonomy (NCBI): domain Eukaryota; kingdom Metazoa; phylum Chordata; class Aves; order Charadriiformes; family Charadriidae; genus Ibidorhyncha; species Ibidorhyncha struthersii. Next base: position 15,122 of record VZSZ01003582.1, read on the forward strand.
AGGAAGATCTCCACAGAGGACTAAGTTCGCTTTCATGAACTGTTTCCCAGTCCTCTGCACGCAAACAGGAGTGTATCCCAGCACCTCCCTTAGGTACACCTCATCTGAAAGTTCCGACTCTGGAGAAATACCTTGTTAAGCTATTCAACCCTTTTTGTTGCAAGTACCTACTGAAAAGTCAAGAGATGCTTCACCATAGCTCATGCACAAGACTCTTCAACTTCTGCCTGGCTAGGACCTATGCAACATATCCACCCTATTCACCAAAACAGGATTTTTGCTCCTAGATCTGGAAAAAAAAAAAAAAAGATTACATTTTTTTTCTGGCCACCACAGATGCTAGAATATTTCACAGTGACGCCAGTGTTTACTGGTCTCATTCTTCATGCTGAGTTAAAAGGTTGAGACTTTTTGCCTTTATCCAGGCCACAAGACTTCAACACAACCATACACAGAGTTTTGCTGTGTGGCAGAGGAACACCAAGCAAGCACGGCTGTGCGAGAAGACAGGGCTCTGAGCAGGCCTGATAGAAGAATGTCAGGGCCCTGAGCACACCCTCCATCTTCTGAGGGACTGGCTGCCTGGATTCAGGTCCAGGTTAAATAATATAGGTGTCTGGCTTTAAGAAACCTCAGCAAGGTTTGCCTGCAAGCTTATCTCAGCTAAGGTTCTCACCCTTGATCCCTGCCTGAGCAGGAGCAGCCCTGCCCATGCCCGGCCATGTACCCTGCTGATCTAAGTCTTCTTGATCCTGACTGCTCTGATCTTCCAGCTTAGGTACTGTGGGAGTCCTCCTTTGCTGGCGAGGCTACTGTCCCTGCCTGCCTTGCTGTGACTCGGCTTCCAGCTTGCCCTCTTTCAGAGCAGCCTGCCCTTGCTGCTCCCTGACAAAGGGCCAACTCAGTTCACCTTCTCATCTCCGCACTCAGAGAGCCTGCTTCCTATTTACAAGTGTGGCAAGAATCAATTCTGAAAACATCTGCAGAAGCCTCTAATGTCTGAAGTGCTAAATGGCAGGGCAACTAAGTTCTCCCTTGTTAGTTTCATCCACATTATTATCAAGCATCACACACAGCCCTAAAGTCAGGCCTGTTTCCATGTTGTTGGTTTGGAGATTTTTTTTGTTGTTTGGTTGGGTTTAGGTGGTGTTTTTTGGGGTTTTTTTTTTTTTTTTTTTACCCTATTTGGAACAGCCATAGGTCACTTTTGTGTCCTCCTTCCATGCTCCTACTTCTTTGCCCAAACGCAGCCTGAACCCGTTCACTCATGAAGTTGTTCTTGTCCAGTCTGTAGGCCATCACACACTTGCAGAAGAACAAGTAAGGTACTAGGATCTTGCTGGAGACAGAGAACTTCAATCTGCAGGGCTTCCAAAGCAACAGGAATTCGACAACTTAGACTCATGACATTCTTTTCCCCAATATTACTTGTTTAATTACCATTTGCACCAGTACATCTTATGCTTTATATACATATATCTTTAATTTTTGCTTCTTCAGCTTTTCAAATACATAATATATTATCTCCAGAATACTAACTAAGACAATACAGATGAGGCTCATTGTTAGTTGTTAATTGGTGTCATGAACTTCCTTGGTTTGGGGAACTGATACATAGTTGAAATGACAGGACCTCACAATGACTTGAGCAAAAAAAAAAAGAAAGAAGAAACAACCAGCAGAGTCCATGACTTTGCTAGCAGATTATAGCCATCCACAAATTCAAAGAAGGCAGGGAATTTAGGTACAATGAGACTGCAGGAGTGACTATGAAGGTGGGATAGGGGCACCAGGGGGAACACCAAGAAAGCCAGGGGATCAGGATTAAATGACTACTTAAAATACATCCACGAGCAGTCTGGTCCCCACTTCCACAAGTGGAACTGCAGCAGCTTTAGAGCTATTTTCAAGAATTTTGCTTCCCAGAGGGATGGTCTAAGTAAAACTCTGCCTCCAAAATGCCCTCAGTGTTGTAAGACGACAAAAAGTACATGAGACCTCTGCAAGCGCAAGGTGCATACAGCTAACTACTCTTTTTAAAGCCTCACCAGGCAACCTTTGCCCAAAGGGAAAAAATTACTTGCACAGGTATGCTAGCAGAGCATATCCCAGTTAAAAAAGTGTTGCTGCTGGTAGGCAGTTCAAACAGAAAGAAGCCTCGAATGAAGTACCAAAATCCTAGTGTTCTAGTAACTGGGTACAGCTGTATAAGAGTCACTAAGACCACCTTCCCAGATAGTGTTCTGGTTTATCAGCTTGCATGGAGGGTAGCTAGCACTGTGAGGTTTCCAGCCTGCCCACGGGCTTTGCCCAGAGTAATCAGCAGACTCACACCCCAGATCACATTCACAGCTGCTGAAGATGGAGTAGTGTACAGATCAAAGGGCCTCAGGAAACTCTCCCAAAGAGAACAGCAGAGAGCAAGGGCCTTCTACCCCTTTTTAACCCCCTAAACCACACAGGAAATGGAGGGGGTTTGGGGGACATTAAAAAAAAAAAAAAAATCCAAGTTACAATAACCAGCTCACACCCCTAGAAAGTCAGCCTCAGAAGAAAAGCCACAAGAAGGAACACAGGTGGGAGAATTTCCCTGCCACTGTTCTCAAGATTGGGCCTGCTATACATTTCTTGCCCAAATGGTAAGTGTGAGCTGAGAAGGGGAAGGAGACTGTACCTTCACCAGAGAATAATGCACTGTCCCACCATAGTTCTTACTGTGGCATGGATATGCAATACTTTAACACAGTGCCAAGTCACAACACAAGGCTAGGGCTCAGGATAGTGATGCAGGAACATGAAATGCTGAGTGGTGGGATCACCTGGTTGTCATCTAGTGCAAGTAACTACCAAATTACAAAAAACAGGCCTTTTTTTTTTTTCTTTTTAAGCTATTTCCAGTTAAAACAGCTCAATGACAATGAGGCTTTTGCATGGGGCAGGAGGGAGAAAGGAATGAAAATGAGAGAAGTTCCTCCAGTGAACCTGCAAGCCAAACAAGGAGCCTCAAGATGGGATGCCCCCCTGGAGCTACAGCACAATGGCAGCAGGTCTACTCAAGGACTTGCATGACTCCTCCCACAGGAGCACAGGAACATCCAGCACTATCAAGAATTGCACCAAAGAGAGGAAGAGTAGTGTGCGCATGGGGACGTTCACTCCTTAGCACAGACTTAATTAATCAAAAGAGGGTTTTGGTTGAGACAAGACCTATCTCCTTACAGCTTCCATTTACAAGCTGCAGCCAAATGCAGCTGTCCTCAGCACTGCAGGCCAAGCTGCAGAGACTTAAGTCACACTGGAAAGCAGCCACAAAAAGCAACAGTCTAACCAGAGAAAATTTAAAGGACAAGGAAGCCAGAGGCACCTACCCAGCCGCCTCCTGTACCCACCTTCTTCAGGATTCTTGCTTTCCCTGTATGGAAAGACAGGGGAAAAGAGCTGGATGTACCATGTAATGGCCAAGCAGGTGGAAGAGATGAGGCTACCCCTCTCCTCCTTGCCCATCCTGTGAGGAGTCACTATGTTCTTTAGGTTCAGTGGTTTCACTGTGGGATCAAAAATAGTAAGTTTTGACTGAAGTGAAGGTCTGATTTAAAAGGGAAGGATTGTCCCAATTTGTTTTTGATTGAAGAACTAGAGAGGTTTGTGCCCCCTCTGATCCCATTTGGTGCCTCTAGAGCCTCTTGGTCATCAGTTTGTCCCATTCCACTGCTTCGACCATTCAGAACTGGACCCAGTTGGACTGCTGAGGAGCCTGATTGGGAACAGCACTGAAATAAAGAAAGGAGAATCAACAGACCTGATCTAATAAGATCTAATAAGACTTCTTAACTTACGGCTCTTCCAGTGCCCATCAGGACACCGCCCTTCTCGTGTGCAGTTCCCTTCACCACAGTTTACCTGGATGCAGTGCTGAAGTCTCCCCAGAGGTCTGTGGTAGCTGGTGCTGGTGCCTTGGATGTAGATGCAGGAGCATCTAAGTCTAATAGAATATCTAAGGAAAAAAAAATTAAAAAATTAAGAAAATAATCACGCTAATCATGAAGAAAACCCCACAGGCATTTAAACTATCACCTTACACAAACTGCTGGATGCAGGGGCAGAGAATCTTTGAAGGGACTCCAGCTCTCCCTCCAGAAGGAAGTTAGACTTTTTAAGGATTTTGTTATAACAGCAGCTCCTTTTGCTGAATGTGCACAGAGCCTCCAGCTCCTACTACAGGGGTACATGGTCTTCAAGAACTATTCAGTCTCCACCTAGCATACCAACTGACAGATTTGTGATGTATTACTTCTCCCCATAGAAATAAGGCTCAAACTCAGGCCAATCTCAGAAAACATAACAGTTGCCAAGCAGGCAACACCTTAAGAGTACAAATCACACACTGGAGCCCAGCCCTGTTCAGAAGCTTGTGGTTTCTTCTCACTCTGATCTGTGTACAGCACTGTTAAAGTCTCTGCCTCCACAAGAGTACCATCGGCTCTCCAGACCCCTCTGTATGGTCACACTAAAAGTGCTTACAGCATCCAGAACACTGCAGCAACCTCTTTGTTATAGAATCACAGAATGGTTTGGGTTGGAAAGGGCCTTCAAAGATCCTCTAGTCCAACCCCTCTGCCATGAGCAGGGACATCTTTCATTAGATCAGGTTGCTCAAAGCCCCATCCAACCCAGCCTTGAACACTTCCAGTGATGGGGCATCCACAACTTGTCTAGGCAGCCTGTTCCATTGTTTAATTGCCCTCATTGTAAAGAATTTCTTCCTTATATCCAATCTAAATCTACCATCTTTCTGTTTAAAACCATTGCCCCTTGTTCTGTTCACTACAGGCCCTGGTAAAAAGTCTCTCAGTCTTGTTTAACAAGCCCCCTTCATATACTGAAAGGCTGTAATAAGGTCTTCTCCCCAGAGTCTTCTCTTCTCCAGGCTGAACAGCCCCAACTCTCTCAGCCTGTCCTTATAGGAGAGGTGTTCCATCCCTCTGATCATTTTTTTTTGTGGCCCTCCTCTGGACTCACTCCAACTGCTCCGTGTCTTTCTTGTACTGGGGACCCCAGAGCTGGACGCAGTACTCCAGATGGGGTCTCACAAGAGTGAAGTAGAGGGGTAGAATCATGTCCCTCAACCTGCTGGCCATGCTTCTTTCGATGCAGCCCAGGATACGGTTGGCTTTCTGGGCTATAAGCAAACATTGTTGGATCACATCCAATTTTTCAACCACCAGTATCCTTAAGTCTGTCTGCAGAACTGCTCTCAATCCACTCATCCCCCAGTCTGTATTGATACTGGTGACTGCCCCACCCCAGGTGCAGGACCTTCAACTTGGCCCTGTTGAGCATCATATATATATACACACACATATGTATGTAGTTCAACATATATGAATTTATATAAAATAATACACATTAATAAAATTATATACATATTTTTAAAATAAACCACTACACCCACAATTCCACTGTACTTTGCACCTCTTTCTGCTGCTCATACTAAATCTTCCACTCTGCCTATTCAAAACCACTCAAAAAGTGCTTTTCCTGCATCTTTCAACAACAATCACAAGTCTATCTATATTTTTCTGCAGAAAGGAAGTGACTGGGCAGTACTTTTCTGGACACCCTACACAGCTCTGCCAGCATCCCTAAAACACATACAAGCTCAGAAAAATCCAGTTATTTAGCATTTCATCCCCAACCCCCCAGATCATTTTAACCAAGTCGCTTGGTTTCTCCTTTTGCAAGGACAGGAACTACAACGCTGTCCTCCTAGCAAGGAGGACAAGCAGGCATTGTAAATCAAACATGGAGATCTTCAGGTGAAAGAGAGCAACCACAGGGCACTGTTGACACTAGACTGAACATTGGTTCCCTGAAGCAGGCCACAGTCCTCTCTGTGCACCTACTAGCACCTGACAGACTGTTTGTACTATGCTAATGTTTACCTGCACTGCTCGCATTACTGGATTTCAGCACGGGTGGTGGCGTGACATGGTTGGCAATGGCTGTGGAAGAAGGGGGAGGTATAGGAGGGACTGCGATTTTGCCTCCTGGTGGAGGTGGAAGCAAGCTTAGGCCCCCTGATCCAGACACACGGGGCTTGGCTGCTCCTCCTTTCTTTGTTGTCATGTTCTGTATAAAAAGAAAGAACAAGTGAGGAAGAGTATCCACTGGCATATCTATAGAAAGAAGCAGGGTAAACTGGGCTGCTTACCCCAATGTTCAGTTTGATGGTCTGACCTTCCTTAAACCCTAGGTCTAATTTAGGACGTGTGTCAGCTTCCTGGGACTCCTTGGAAATCTCAGTCTCCTGCTTCACCCACCTAAAAAGAAGAGAGGAAGACATAAGATGCTGTGGCAAAGGGGAACGGGTTTTCAGAAAAATGCATGGTTCCTCTCCCCACCCCGCCAAAGAACTACCTTGCCTTGTCAAACCAGCTACCTCCCTACTCCCACTGTAGTACAGCAAAAAGCTGGGACCACCACGAACCCAGGAGACTAACACTGCACCTGTAGCATCACAGGACCTAAGCTTAAGACTTACAGATCTGACCCTGCAGGACTCTCAGCTTGCATGACAGTTGCTAGCACACTCAAGTGTCCCTGATGAAGCCAGAGCAGGGCTTCACAACCATCCCAAGGAAACCTGTGCTAAATGAACATGCACCACCACCCGCCACATTCTACAGGCCAGAGGAAAAACAGCATTCCAGAAAAGCACAACTCACTTGAAGTGATCCTGCAAAGAGACGTTGAAGTCAAAGGCATCACCACGATCCGTGAAGCCAATGCCTATAAAAGCACTTCGTCCTAGCAAGGAGACAGGAGGAGTCATTGGAGGTGCCCTGCAAATGGGCCCTTGTGTTCATTCACTCCAAAATCCTTCTGCTTCTCCTAAACCACTCTGTGCTACCTCCCTCTGACACAACTGGACACCAGCAGCTCGCAGCCGTTCATTGTTCCTAGCCTTCAAGATGCACCCTTCTTCCCATCTGGCACTCTCAGAAACTGTATGGTCCTTCCCAGCCCCTGGACTCTGTGCAACATAGACAACCCTCCTCTGTTAACCTTGCCTTCCTACCCCTCCAGGCACACTAGCCAGCCTTTTCAGCACTCCCAACACCATTGCAATCCACCTGCAATACACCCAGCTCCACCAGGCTAAGTCTCCTCCAACCCTAGCACTTGGCACATACATAACCCCTCAACTCACCAGTCCCATCCTGAATTCGAATGACAAAGTAGCGGCTGGAATCTGTCACAGTCTCCACTGCAATGCCAGGGTATTGATCTATAGGAGCCTGGGCAAAGAGTTCTCCTGTAAACAAAGAACCAGGTATTAAGGAGAGCAACTTCTCACTTGGCCAGGGCTGCCATGCACAGCTCTGAGCAGGCTTAGAAGCACAGGTTCATAAGCAGCAATCACAGTTGCAATCTTGGCAAGCCACCGTCTTTCCCTTACCTGAAACCTTATCCTCTAGTTTTACGTACGCAGTTTTGCCTTTGGAGGTGACACGAAGCCGCCCTGTCCAGTCCGGATGGTCCAGTTTCCAGTCAGATGCCCTGAAAAGAAAAGCAACTGTTCACTGACTGTACATCAACGCCTCCACTTCTGCCCAACCATCTCAGCAAAAGTCTCTGTTCCCAAACCTTCAACATGTGCAGCTGCCTTATTCCACTTCTCTCCCCAAACAATATATGAGGTCTCAGCTCCTCTCTGTTGCTGCCAACCGACACACATGGCTCTGACTGACCCCTTTTTCCTCTGGAAAAATGGAAATAGACACAGTCTGCAGAACAACAGTTCTGTCTTTACCTTTATATCTTGCAGGAGAGGGGAGACTGAAACTCAAACTCACTTGGAACAGTAAACCCGAAAGCAGCTGTGAGCATCAGGAAGACCCAAAAAATGAATTAACGGGATGCTGAAAAGCCACTCTATTGTTCTACCCTGTTGATATAAAGCAATATCAAGTACCTCAGAACCTAGAACCAGCTGGTTTACACTAGGTAAAACATAACACACGGAACCATCTTAACTAGCCCATCAAACTCTTTGCTACAAACTGTTGTGAAGGGAAAAAAGAAAAAAAAAAAAGAGAGAGAGAAAAAAATACCTAACCTATGGGATTCTACAACTGAAAATACCTGTGGTCAGGCACAGCATCCACTGGGACAATGGTTTGCCAAGTTCAGCAAGTACCGCTGACACCCATCAGTGCTCCAGAGTACAAACCCATTTCTCCAGCCAGTCTGTCTGGAGACAGAGTCTGTCTAAGCCTTCAGGCTTACAAAGTCGCAGTCCACTGGTTTCAGCTAAAGAGAAAGAAGGCATTTCAAATGCCTGGTCCTGCAATCTCTTCCTAAGAACCATGCCGAACTCCTTCTGGCTTCCTCCCTGCTCCGGCGAAAGCCAACGAGCCAAACTCAACACACCGTTATACCACATCAGACTCGTGTCCCAGGGAACCGGGCACACCAGGAGCAGAGGTCAGCTCTGCCTGGAAAAGCAAGTCACTCAGGTGCCCCCACCTCCTGCTCATGACGAAGAGCACAGCCCCTGCTCCTCCCCGGCACGGAACCAAGCCGCCCGCCTTTTAGGCACAGACCACCTACCAGAGGCAGCTCAAGCCCCTACATCCCCCAAAGCAGCAGCCGGTGGGGCGTAAGGCCTCAGGGAATAGGCCTCACCTGCTTGCAGCCACAGGCTACGGCCTCCCAAGGCCCCGCTTGGGGCAAGAGCGCCCCTTCCCGGGCCCGGGCCCNCCGCGGGTGCCACACGCTCCCTCACCTGTACCCGCGGTTGGAAGTGCGCGGCGGGATGCGGTAGACATTAACATCGGGCTTCACGCAGAGGACGGACTCATACTCCAGCTCAGCCGCCGCCATCTCGGCCGCGAAGCCCAGCAACCCAGGAGAGAAGCGATGGGTGGGAGCCTAATAAGCGGCGGCGCTTCCGACCGCCATCTTTGATGAGGGCAGACACCGCCTAGGGGCGCTGGGGCGGCCGGGCGGGAAGCACGTTGAAGGCGTGGAGGAAGACATCTTGGATTCTGGCAGCAGAGCGCGGTGGGCGGGGAGGTGGCCATCTCGGAGGCGGTTCTGCAACAGCA
>VZSZ01003582.1:24247-63110 GCA_013398815.1 Ibidorhyncha struthersii
TTGGGCCCTGGCAGTTCATCCCACCGCCATGTTTGGTTCGGGCTGATGAAGTGGTGCCGGGCGCCATCACGGGCCGGGGCGCAGCCATGGCGGGAGCGGGCGGAGGAGGGTGGGCTAACGCGCCCCTGTGGGGAGGCCGGTTCTCCGCCCTGGGTGCTGGGGAAACCTCCCGCCAGCCTGGTGCGGGAGGGCAGGCGCCGGCCGTGGGCTCCAGGGGACGGTGGCACCGAACGAAAGGCGCCGGTGTCACGCCGAGAGCTGGGAAGCCANGCGGATCCCTGTGTGCCCTGGGCAAGTGGGGCCGGGGAGGCTCTCAGCTCTGCTCCCTGCCTGTTTTCCTTTCCTGCAGCCTCGGGTCAAATCTGAGGGTTTAAATGCAAATGGGTTTTTGTGAGGCCTTTGGTAAAACAGCAAACCAAAGAGACAACAGCACAAAGCATTACAAGTTTTGCAGCCAGAAGCGGTGAGAACACTCACTATGTAAAGGTTAATTTCAGGAGAGTGACTTCGCAGAAACGTGGCCAAAGTAAGTGTATCGATGGCAGTTTATTTATCAAATACGGTGAGATAAAGACTAGTAACATTTAAACTACTATTTTTTTAATAGTGACTTCCCAGTGAAGACTGCTGGTGAAGCGCAGTGCTATGCGGTAGCCTGTGACTGAGTCTCTAGAAGTACTAAAAGTTTACTGTGAAAACTGGAAGAAAAGGTGTAAGGAAATTTACAAACCAAGTTACATATCCACAGAGCCAGGGGTGGGCATAGCATGAGCTAATTGTTCTAGGAAGTAATTTAAGCTGTCCGTGGAAGACTGAGTGAGCACAGTTTATTGCTGAAGGTGAAATGAAAAGTGAATGAAACAGCACTAAGTTTGAGGAGTTATTTTTTTTCAGTAGGGAGTAGTGTTAGTTAATGCAGTGAGAGCTGAAACAGCATCTGGAGATTTGTTTCTTGCTGTTTCCAGAGATAAGTGGAACAGGATGGTAATGAACCTCAATCATAGCAGTCAAACAAGCTGCCCTTCTGTCAGGTTAAACATCCAACTAGCCCAGCATCGTATCTCCGACAGTGTCCGCTGCAGAAAAACTTTGAAACAAAGGGAGTCTGTGCTGCTGATTCCATAGATCTGGTAGGTGAAGCTGTTTTGAAGGCAAGGACAGGAATAGTCTTGGGTCATTAAGACTAACAGAGTAGGATACTTGTAATTTAACTAGCATGTCTAAATGTAACTGGCGTAGTTTTCCCCAGAAATGATGATGTCAGCTGTATAAGTAGATGCACAGGGAAGACAAGTGACTGGTGTGAGCTAAGTGCCTGAACAGATGCAGAATGACGCAAATGCGCAGCTTCCTTTTCCCCTTCTGTCTGCCAGCTTGCTCTTCCTCCCTGCAGCGGGAGGGAGGGGCAGACACGATCTGCTTTTTGGCAGATCTGGATGCCCCCAGGGAGCAGCAGCCCACACCCTACTGTGTGGGTGCCCTGCCAGGCTACCCGCTGGAGCAAACAGATATCTTCCCGGGAAGAGAGCTTTGAACCCTTGCATGCAGCCTCTGCAAGAGCTAGTAGGAATTCACGGCGCAGATGCTTAATGCAGATATGTGTCACAGTGCTCTGCCTCCCTTCTTGCGATAGGCCAGTGTTACATTGCTTCCCAGACTGCCAGCATTAAGGCAAAGAGGTTAATGAGAGGCAAACCTTAGAGAAGAACAGAGCAGCTTAAAGACAGTAGAGAATTACGCTTTCCTAATATACCAGCCTGGCAATCTGTAGCGTAAGGGGGTTGTGGGCCAGGGGTTTGGTGTGCATTTGTTATTTGTATCACCCATGAATCCATCAAATTGTGCAATATGAAAAATGGTATTTTTTTGTTTACAAACTTCTACCTGCTCATTTCATTTGATACCTCCTAGTTCTTGTGCTATAAGAATTCATGTGTTACCTTCTCCATGTGTCTGTCTGTCATGGTTTGGGCTGGATTGGCCACTCAGGTGGAACAACAGATGCTCTCCCCTACCTCTCTTCAAAGAGAGGTAGGAAAGAGAGAAAGAGACTTAGGAGTTTAGAAGGAACTAAACTACTTTAATGAAATATTAATAATAAAATAAAAAGAAAATAATGAAATATATACAAAACCATATCAGGCTCCCAGGATGACAATCAGGTCACCAGCTGGCACTGGGGAAGTCCCAGGCTGGCCTCAGTGATGGATGGGAACTGGATTCTGGATCTGGATTTAGGATCAGGATCAAAGGCAGACGAACAGAGTCCTCCTCAGATGCCAGCCATTGAAGAAAGAGAGCTGAGCCTTTGATCCCTCAGCTTTTATGCTGAGCATGAGGCAGATGGATGGAATACCCTGTTGGTCAGTTTTGGGTCATCTGTCCTGTCCGCTCCTCCCCGCACGTGGGAGCCCTCTATGCTTTTTCTGATTCCAACCCTCCAACGAGGCAAATAACAAAGTTATTTGGCCTTGGGTGTTATAGCAATAAGTATAAGCAAGAGCCTCTCTGCATACCATGCCTTGGCATCAGCTATAAACACAGGTCTTAGCACTCTGAGAGAGCGAACAGTGTCTGCACAATATGCTGTTAATTTCAGTAGTTAGAAGAGGCCCAGCTAAAAAGTAAAGTTACTGAACAGAAAAGTGGTTCTGTTTTACCTCAAACCAGGACACTCTCATACTGCCATTTAGATGTCTCTTTCCCAAGGTGAAACATTCTCATCTGTTTAGCTTGTCCACCAGAAGAAGCCATTCTGAACCATGGCTCTTTAGTCATCACTTTCTGTATCGTTTCTGATTCTATAATTGTTTTTAAGATCAAGGACCACCACAGCATTCAGTATTCAGGAAGCAACTGAATACTTCTCATTATATTTACCTTTAGAATAGCATTGCGTGTTGATGTGATTTTTCATAGAACTTCCTGCAGTAACTGCGAAGTTTTTTGTTTGAATGGTAATAACTTATCTAGAGTACATCACTCTGTATGTATAGGTATGGTTGCTTTTCCAAATTCAATAATTCACAATTAGCAATATTAAATTTCACCTGCCTCTTTACTGTGCTGTCATTCATTGTGCCACAATCCTCCTACAGTTCTTCTAGAAGGAGAGCACCTAAGGCGGGAGAGTGGCAAAGGGCCAACTTTTATAAGGCATATGAGGAAGGGTGCAGAAGCAGCACCAGGACACCGGGAATACATCTCCCATTCAATTCCATTGAGACTTAACCAGCAGAGAACATAACATTCTTCTGTCTTTTTCAAACAAGCATCTCTTGACCAAGAAAATACAAAGCACTGTCAATAATAGCTAATGCTTTTTAATTATTTTTTTAAAGGATTAAGCAGTGAGTTGAAATATTGAAAGAACATATTTAAAATTAGACTATGAAAGCAATGGAGGATCCGTGTTCTTCCTACACAGAAAACTTCAATGAATGAAAACCCAAGGAATAGCAGAAATCTTGGCTGGAACTCCACAATGATCAGTCATATAAGGTATGCAAATAAAAAGGCCTATACAAGTAGAGTAAAATGCACGGTTCATGCCAATCCATAGGTAGCCTTTATCAGCAACATAGACAGTGGGATTAAGTGCACCCTCAGCAAGCTTGACGATGACACCAGGCTGTGTGGTGCAGTGGACGCGCTGGAGGAAAAGGACGCCATTCAGAGAGACCTGGAAAGGCTTGAGAAGTGGGCCTGTGTGAACCTCATGAAATTCAACAAGGCCAAGTGCAAGGTCCTGCACACGGGTCAGGGCAATCCCAAGCACAAATACAGGCTGGGCAGAGAATGGATTGAGAACAGCCCTGAGGAGAAGGACTTGGGAGTGTTGGTTAATGAGAAGCTCAACCTGAGCTGGCAATGTGTGCTCACAGCCCAGAAAGCCAACCGTATCCTGGGCTGTATCAAAAGAAGCATGGCCAGCAGGTCAAGGGAGGTGATTCTTCCCCTCTGCTCCACTCTGGTGAGACCCCACCTGGAATACTGCATCCAGCTCTGGGCCCCCAAAATAAGAAGGACGTGGACCTGTTGGAGTGAGTCCAGAGGAGGGCCACAAAGATGATTAGAGGGCTGGAGCACCTCTTCTACACAAAACAGCTGAGAGGGTTGGGGTTGTTGAGCCTGGAGAAGACAATGCTCCAGGGAGACCTTATAGCAGCCTTCCAGTACCTAAAGGGGACCTACAGGAAAGATGGGGAGGGACTTACAGGGACTTATAGGGACTACGTCAGGGAGTGTAGTGATAGGACGAGGGGTAACAATTTTAAACTAGAAAAGGGCAGATTTAAATTAGATATTAAGAAGAAATTCTTTCCTCTGAGGGTGATGAGACACTGGAACAGGTTGCCCAGAGGAGCTGTGGATGCCCCATCCCTGCAGGTGTTCAAGGCCAGGCTGGATGGGGCTTTGAGCAACCTGGTCTAGTGGAAGGTGTCCCTGCCCATGGCAGGGGAGTTGGAACTAGATGATCTTTAAGGTCCCTTCTGACTCTAACCATTCTATGATTCTATGATTAACAGCCTCATAGATAAGCTGAGGGAGTATGGGCTACATAAGTGGACAGTGAGGTCGATTGAATAGTGGCTGAACTGCTGGGCTGAGAGGGTGGTGATCAGAAGAACTAAGTCCAGCTGCAGACCAGTCACTGATGGTGTCTGGCTGCAGTTGGCATGGGTTCCAGTACTGTTTAACTCTTCATTGATGACCTGGATGATGAAGCAACGTGCACCCACAATAAGTTTGGAGTTGATACAAAACTGGTAGAAGTGGCTGATGCACCAGGAGTCTCTGCTACCATTCAGAGGAATCTGGACATGCTGGAGAATTGGGCGGACAGGAACCCCATGAAGTTCGACAAGCAGTACGAAGTCCCGCACCTGTGAAGGAACAACCCCATGTACTAATACATGCTGGAGGCTGACTACCTGGAAAGCAGCTTTGCAGAGAATGATGATATTGTGGTCCTGGTGGACAAAAAGCTGAACCAGCAATGCACCCTCACAGCAAAGAGTGCCAGTAGCTGTCAGGGCTAGATTAAGAGTGTTGCCAGCAGGTCAGGGGAGGTGAGCTCCTCTATTCAGCACTGGTGAGGCCACATCTAGGGTGCTGGGTCCAGTTCTGGGCTCCCCAATACTAGAGAGACATGGACATAGTGGAGTGAAACTTGTGGAGAGCTGGTAAAGTAATTAAGGAACTGGTACCCCTGTCATGCAAGGAGAGGCTGAGAGAGCTGGGACTGTTCAGCCTGGAGAAGAGAAGACTCAGGGGGATCTTATCATCTAGCTGATGGGAGTGTTTAATGGAGATGGAGCCAGCCTTTTCTTAGTGGTGCCTGGTGGCAGGACAAGAGGCAATGGGCACAAACTGAAACACAGGAAGTTCCATCTGAACACAATAAAATAGTTTTTTACTGTAAGCGTGCTTGAACACTGGAGCAGGTTGCCCAGAGAGTTTGCAGAGTCTCCTTCTGTGGAGATACTCAAACCCGACTGGACACAGTCCTGGGCAATCTTATGTTGTTGACCCTGCTTTGAACAGTGGGGTTGGGCTAGACAGTCTCCAGTCTTCCAACTTCAGCTACTCAGTGATTCTGTGAATTAGAGCCTTTCTAAGCTAACTCAATCTGTTTATCATGAGGGAAAGGGAGAGATCCAGAAGAGGAAAATGCAATGTGGCGATATGGGATTATCATCAGAGCTGCAAGTCAGAGGTCTGGTCTCATCTAAGTAACCATTTTATGAAAGTAACAAAATGACTTTTTTTTTCCCCTCTTGCACCATCTCCTTTGAGTATCTACATCATTAGGCCCTTTGTGCTGAGGTGCAAAACACTTCACTAGTCAGGCTACTTAAAAGGTTCGTTGGTCTGGAAACCTATACAGAGAGATACCACATCATCTCATCGCTGTCCAGCATGAGCTGGCTGGACTAAAGAGAAAGTGCTTACTGTGTCAAGGTTGGCTGCAGGGCAGAGGTTTTAACTAGGGGGATCATGGTAGCCAACTGAGGGAGAAGGACCTTCTTGCAAAAGTTTGACTAGAGCTAGCGAGTCATATGGTGGTGAAAAGGCTGCGCGTCCCTTGGCCAACATGAGACACTTTCTGTCTGGGTCTGAGGAATCCCCCAGGAAATAGGGAAGCAGAGTAAGATGCAGCTAGAGGAATTTTCCTGGCAGGCTGCTGACAGCCTGTCCATCTTTGGGGGTACAGCCCAGCCCTGGCCTGCCTTCCTGTTTCTGGTTTCATGGGTTTTGTGTTGGTGGCAGCATTCGTGTGTTTCACAGAGATATGCTCAGGAGCAGAACTCTGCTCCATCCTGGTTTATTTTCCAGACCAAACCCAAAATACTGAGGCTGATTCTTGTGTGTCTGGGTTTTGTCATTTCTGCTGGCAGTCTTGATTTCCCAAATTAGGAGGGGTGAGGGGGAACCCTATTGTTGCACATTTGAAATGCCTCGCCCTAGATGTCTTTTCTTTTTATAGTCTTGCCACATTTTTTGCTATCAGCATTTCAGCTCACCACTTCTAACTTTTCATCAGTCAAGTTCCTTCTTTTTTTTAAATAAAAAACAAAACAAAACAAGACTTTAAATACCCTGAAAGGTCAAAAATCAGATTAAAATCCCTTTGACATGACCAATTATGGTTTGCTGAGTACAGTGTTCTGTATTTGGTGAACTAAGCTGTCTCAAGCTGGGACAGAAGCTGATCTGGATTGATAAGAATCCCAGAAATGGGATTAGCTAGGTGAATGTGCTGATCTGATAAAACATGGAAGTGGCTACAAGACAACAGATCAGACACCTGATGGTGGCATGGCAGAGTTTGGAATTATGAATTACTTCAATCAGAAGTCAGTGTTATGCCAACAGGCAAGACATCTGATTCAGTCGTCTTATGGAAACTATAGTAAAATAGGTCTGTGCCAATCATTCTCTTGCTTTCTATTATTCTTTGACTCAGGGCATTATTTGATTTTGACGGTGTTGAGACAGCTTTTGGTTTGACTATTGGTTTATTTTATCAGCAGATCATATGTAAAACTTCAAATACGAGTTATTCTAAGCCTTTCTGTCAGGGTCAACAACATACTTAGTACACACATGCACATACAGGAAAAAAGCAGTTCCTAAAATTTCATGAGAGTTTCTTTTTTCAGTCACTCCAGAGACAGGACTGGTGGAGCTTGCTCCCTGACACGCCGAAATATCTGCTTCGCTCGGGTAAGTGTAATAAGCTGCAGAATTCTGTTTTCCTCTTAAACTTGCAATTTATTTTTCTTCACTCGTGAAAACCTCTCTCCCCCCTCCATTTCCCTCTTCCATCTTCATAACCACGTAGCAGCCCTTTGAGCACTTTTGAAAGCATAGCGTGGGCAGTATCTTCTTACCGATTCATCCCTCAGTTTGCTTTGGAGTAGGATTTGTATTACTATCTTTACCTTGATTCCCTATCCTCTTCATACCATCTTCTGTAGCTATATGGGAAGGCAGCAAGATTCAGCTCTTGCGGCATTGCTCTCCAGTTGTCCCTGTAAAAGTTGCTTCTGCATATTTCAGCAAGACCACAGGAAATGGAACAAACCTGTTAGAATTTAAGTTGTCTCTAGTTGCCTTCCAGTGACTTCTTTCTTAGCTTTCCTCGCAGGTCACCTTCACCTAAAAGCCTCTTAGGAATTGTTACCAAAAAGTGGTAAATTACTCAGTTTCCTGCTGGTGAAGTGATTTTAACACTTATGCATCACTCCGCATTTAGACTGTATGTTATGCAAGAAAGAGATTGATGATTTGAAATATATATTTTTTTAATAACATTGATATTTATTCCTGCACACAACAGTCCCTGACTGGCATTTAAGTACTGGCATAATAGAGGTTAAAATAAAATCAGTCTGGGTTGTCTTATTCATGTCTTCTCAGTTGCTTCTGCCAGCTGTATTCAGCTCTTACCTATGCATTTTCCTTGCGTTCTGGTAATGCTTTTAGGGACCTTTCAGCAACACAACTGTCTTACTTGATTCGGCAAGAGTTTAGTTAACAGGGATGTTGTAAACAATTCTATTAATGTCTAAAGAATTAAGATCAGGCTCTTTTTCTCAGTTCTATCTTGACTTTGCTAGATTTCCTTTACTTACCTTTCTAAATTTACTAATACCCAAGTCTGAGAATAATTGAGCAATTAAAAGTTTTTCCACTGCTATTCTCATAGTTTTAAAATGTCACTTCAGTATTCTGTGGCTCAGCTTCATTGTCTTGCAATAAGACACTTTTGTTGTATCTGAAATGGCTCAAGAACATTACTGCTATTACTCATTTTTTCTTTCTACAACTATATCTCTTTCTGTTCTTCTTAAATCATTCATTTCTTGCCTTTCTTTTCATCAAGACTAACTTTCTAAGGAACTAGCAGAGAGCTCAGAACAAAAACAGGGCGAAGGAAGTGCTTACTGAGACTTCCCTAAAAATACCCCTTAGCAAACAGAGTTGCTGTCCTGTCTGTTCTATTTATAATGTCCAGAAAGTGGAGCGGGGTTATTTCATCAAGACAAGCATTGCTTTCTCAACCTAAACCTATTTCCTGGTTATACCAGAAGAAATTACTCATTTTAAAGGGAAAAGGAACTAAAATGCTGACTTACCTTTCTGAAGAAGTGTATACAAAGCTGGAAGTTGGTCAGGAAAAACAGCTGGTGATAGTGTGGGCATGTGAACAGAGCGCTTCACTTTAGAGCGGAGACTAAAGAGAACCAAACTGAAATCAAAGGGGATGACGGAGATGGGAGAACTTAAGTGTAGACCAACCCCCTGTTTGAATAGTGGGGCTTATGTAGCTTAGCCACCATGAGAATGATGGAGGTGTATAATGATCAGATTCATAAGCCTTTAGCGCAAACTTGTATAGACCCATGCCTGACAGCTCTGTACTGTCACCTGACTCAGAGATGCTTCAGTACAGAGAAGAATTTGGGGAGGAGGGTGTGAACTGCCTACTAATTTGCTTTCTGTTTTATAGCTACAGAATGCCTCGACTCCTGGGTAATAGCAGTTCATATGAAGAGGCTGCTGTATATTACACATCAGGATCCATTGTCTCCATTGCTATCTTCATCATAGCTTTCATCATAGGTATCCCAGGCAATGGATTGGTGATCTGGGTAGCTGGTCTGAAAATGAAAAGGTCTGTGAACATTGTCTGGTTCCTAAACCTTGCTGTGGCTGACTTCATGTGCTGCTTGTCCTTGCCGTTTTCCATTGTTCACCTGGCCCTCCGTGAACACTGGCCATATGGTTGGTTCCTCTGCAAAGTCATTCCATCAGTCATAATCTTCACCATGTTTGCTAGCGTCTTCCTACTCGTGGCCATCAGCATTGACCGGTACCTCCTTGTGATGAAACCTGTCTGGTGTCAAAATCATCGAACAGTGAAGTTTGTATCACTAATATGCAGCGGCATTTGGATCCTGGCCTTCATTTTCTGCTGTCCTGTCCTTCACTACCGTGAGACTAGTGCTCATGATGGCAAAACTCAGTGTGGGTACAATTTTGGAGATGACGAAGTGCTAGATTACACGGATGATTCTGTATATGAGTTATTGGAAAAATACTCACCTTTAGCCTACAATGGTAATGACTCATGGGGAAATTTCTATGAAAGTGATTATTCTGTACCCCTTCCCCTAGCAGTAATAAACATCACTAGGGCTGTCTTTGGCTTTGTACTCCCCTTTGGCGTAATGGCATTCTGTTATGCCCTTATTGCTTTCAGAACACGTGCAAATCGGTTTCACAAGCCACGCAACAGGATGCTGAGAACAATTGTACTCGTGGTAGCCACATTCTTCATCTGCTGGGCTCCATACCATGTAGTTGGGATTCTGTCCCTTGTACCTACTCTGGGAACAGGACTGAGGGAGTCATTGATCCTCTGGGATCACCTCTCTATAGCACTTGCATATGCCAACAGCTGCATCAACCCCCTGCTCTACGTTTTCGTGGGACGGGACTTCAGGGCAAAGGCACGGCAATCAGTGCAAGGAATCTTGGAGGGTGCCTTTACTGAGGAACCGACGCGTTCGATCCCTTACTCCCTTGACAGAAGCAAGACTTCAACAGAGAAGGATATTAGCAGCACAGTGTAATGCAGGACTTCGGATCACCACTCTCTACAGCTTTTTTTTTCTCCAACGCATTTGATTAATCTGTAGATCCACATACAGGGCACTGAGATGGTTCAGATCAGAACAGCTAAACCCCTTTATATCCTACTCTAGAGAGATGGGAAGTTGGAAGTACCCACAGTAATAATCTGAGGGAAGACTCTAGAGAAGCAGGAGACCCAGAGTACTTTAACCTTCAAAGAAAAAAGCAGGTTTGCAGAATGATTTGTGGTGGGTCATGTAGTTTAACCTCTGAATTGCTAGATGAGAATGGCATTAGTTATTTGTGTATGTCTGTGTTCTATATCTCCTGTCTCTGATAAACCGCAGATGAAACTCACTTTGATGTCTCTCCTTGGAATCTGTCACCTGATCTTTCCTCTCCTTTGACTATACTTGGGGTCTGAGGGTTTTTTTCCTTGGAAAAAGGGTAGTGCTACATTTTCTTACAGCAGTGCATTACAACAGTACTTGCCCCCGTCAGCTGCACTGAACTAAATTTCATGCCCTGGTAGGTGCTCAAGGTATTTATTTGTCCCACCAAATATATCACAGTACAGTAGTAACTGGTCCAGTAAACATGCTGTAGCTGTGCTCGTTAGCACGCACTCACCCTCTCCCCAAAAATCCCTCCATCGCCAGAGTCCCAAATCTTCCTTTTAGGAAGTAGCCCAAG
This sequence comes from Ibidorhyncha struthersii, assembly GCA_013398815.1. Classification (NCBI taxonomy): domain Eukaryota; kingdom Metazoa; phylum Chordata; class Aves; order Charadriiformes; family Charadriidae; genus Ibidorhyncha; species Ibidorhyncha struthersii. The sequence goes on from VZSZ01003582.1 coordinate 35,087, forward strand.
ATTATCCAAATGTACCTACTGCATTTTAAGATGGCACACGAGCATAATTTGAGCAACTGCAGTCACTGACGAACCAGATAGATGACTGCTCAACTATGAACCATCTGGTAAAACCCTGGAATCAAGAAGTGATAACCTCTAGTCTGACCCCCAAGAAGGTGGGGAACGAGCCTGTTGCGGCACAGTCATGTCCAGCTCTCTACAAGAGAGATGTGCTTCTCATGTCTTTCTGGTGGAGGAAGATAAAAATTTTGTCCAGTCAGGCTATTTGGAAGCATTTCCCGAGCTTGAATGTTCCTGGCTCCTGAAAAGCAGAAGTATGTTTACCTACTCTAAGGGAGTGGTTTAATATCTGCTTTTTGTGTTAGTCCTTCCTTCAAGGAGTAAGGTCAACAAATGGCACGAAAAAAGCCACTAAGTATTGGTATGGTTTTCACTTTGCCTTTCTGGTGAGCATGAGTTGAAAGACTCACTGATCTCAGTGCCCTGCGAACAGCCAGCTGTGACAACTTTCAACTCTTTCTCCTGACATCCTAAAAAGTCTCAGTCGTAAAGCACATATGGGTGCAGGCTGTTAATTTAGCAATGTCCACACTCAAATTCTGTTTCTAAAGTAAGTAGGTGGGAACCCAGCCCACCTGACAGGCGCCGCTGAAAAAAAAAAATCAATACTGGTACCAAAAGAGTTAAACCATAAACATTCACTTTTTCTTTTTATTAAGAAAGCATGCACAAAAATAAACTCGTGAGACCACGCCCCTCTCTCCCTGACCACTGACACAAAGCACGGGGCGGGNGGGTCCTGCAAGAGCCCCTCTCCAGGGGTGACAGGCTGGCGTCTCGCCTCTCTGCAGGCCGGTACCCGCGCACCCTGCAGAGCTCCACGCCACCCACCCGATGCCTTCCCACGCACTAACAACGCACATTTATTTCAGGGGCAGAGGAACGAGGCTAATTTGCACACTGACCGGCATGTATTTACATATGCAAATGAGGCGCAACTTAATACGCAAATGAGGCAAATATGCAAATGAGGAGCACTTGGATACGCAGAAGGAGCCATCTTGGTTTTTCTTCCGGTGGTGTTTTCAGACTTCCACAGCGCCGGCTCTCAGTAACACCCTCTGGAAAGCACTAACTGGCACCTACCCGAGGTTGTCTCTCGTGGTGGTCTCTGGTGCCACTTTCCACAGAAACCCATCACACGTGCTTCCAAGCTGTATTATTCCCATCCTGAGGCAGCAGAGATAACAGCTGACTCCATGTTGAAGCTGGCTCTGGGATTCCTCATTTCTCTTGGAAACACTCAATGACGAACTCCCCCCCCAAACACACACTTAAAAAAAGAAAAAAAAAAAAACAAAAGTGTCGTCGTCCCCCCCCTTACAATGAGACTCTGTCCACTTCCCTGACAAAGATCCAATTAGTTTATCCATACAGCAAATTTAAAAAGCAATGCTAATTCTCCACCTTCCTCAGTCAGAGTAGAGGTTACTACTCCCCTGCCCCAAGTCTGTCAAGTGGCCATGACGTTTTTTTTCCATCTTGGTTCCCTTCACTGGTAAACAGGGAAAAAGAGCTGGGGGGAAGCTTTACAAAATATTAAGAGGTTTGACAGAACAGAGCCATACCAGAAAAAAGGACACAGCTTTGGGGAGGAGGCATCTCAACACTCACTCCTGCTTCCGCACCTTTTCCACCTTCCTGATTTGCAAGTGCTGACAAAACTCATCCTTTGGGATTTACACTAGATTCCATCATCTCCCCAGCTGAACTGCGAGGGGTCTGACCCACCCTCCTCCCTTTTATACTATACTCTTTGGCTGTTCGGTTGAAAAATCCGCCCTGCTTTGTCCTCTCTCTTCTAATGCACCTCTTACAAAAACCACTCGCGAGGGCCTCGCAGTTACTTGACCAGAGGGTCCAGCCCCTTGACCAGGAGTCCCCTAATTCACCTCCACTCTGAGCGGCAGCTTCCTCTTCCCACCGTTAACCCATTCACAAAGTGGGAACCACTGACTGAGAATTTGCACCTATGCAACAAGACTCCTGTTGCCTGCACTCTCCAACCACAGGCATTGACAGTCTCCAAAGAAATACCAGGGGCAGAGGGCCAAATAATAACTGAACAAATACTGATGGGAGAAAACTTCCAAATTTGCATATGCAAGTAAGAGCCTCACTACATATTTTGAAGGAGGGATTGAAGGGGTGAGGGGTGAAATTAAAAGCTCTGGGGAACAGAATTTGCTGAATCACATGTGACACCCCTGACTGCTTCTTTTACCTGATGGGTACGTAGTCTTCACCTGGAGACTGCGAAAGGCAGTGTAGAAAATAGGTCAGGATTCCCCCAAAATCTCTCAGTCCTCACAGATGGCACTGCATTCTGAAACCCAACTTCTCTGCTGAAATACCATCTCCGCTACATTCCACTTTCTCCAAACTCAGTTCTACCCTCCCAGCTCAGCTCAGCTCTCCCTATCTCAGGGATCACCCTCTCTTTGTACTTGGGAACTCCATTTCTTTTCTTGCTTTTCCTGCTGGTGCGAGAAAGTTCACAGAGCTAAGATCACCCCTCCAGCGTCCCTTTAGCCCCCTGACCTTTACAACATTTACGAAACAACATAACTATAGGCTCCCAGGGTCCACTAGGCTCTCTCACTCCAGTAGCCAATACGACAGATTCACCGGCCACCTTGAAGGGAAAGAGGGATTGTTAAACGCAAAATGATGGAGGCAGAGAAAGATGCACTCGAGGATTCAGCCTTCCGAGGTCTTTTCATGGCACCAAGGACCCATCTGTCCGCCCTCCACAGAGCACCACGCAACACGAAAGAGCCGATCTGATGCGTCCGAGGCCACCAGAGGAGGGGGAGAGCTGTGCTCAATTATTGGTAATAATAATAATAATAACAATAATAATAATAAACAAAAGAAGAAAAAGAAGATAAAACAGGACGCAAGGAAGGATTATCTTCGGCAGCATCTTGCGGTGGCTTCTCTGGCGGAGATAGAGAATATATATCTATATACAGGCAAGGCAGGGAGACTGGGGAGGGTGGTGCTGGCACCATTCACCCCACGTCCCCCTCCCCTCCCGCGTCCTTCACAAAGGACGGGCTATCAAGTCTGTAACTCGCTAGGTGATCAAGTCCCAGTCGAAATCATCGGGGATTTCCTCATTGGCACCTGGAGGAGGCCCTGGAGGCCGAGGGACCAGATGGTGAGCTGAGCCAAAGACAAGAAAAAAGAAGAGAAAGGGAAGAGAACAGTTAGAATAAAAAACATCATGCTTTTTCACAGTGAGCCCCTGGGCAAAAGAAAGCACAAGGGATTCGGGCCTTCTCCCTTCCAACAGTCTAACAAGCAAGAACACTACTGGCATGAATTTCTCCCTGTCAGACAGCACCTACCACGGCCCGTAGGTGGTCTGCTGTGAAATTCTCCACAGCAGCTTCTACAGAGGTTAAGTTTCAGCCTCCTTAACTTTCCTTACAGCTGACTCCTGGTAGAGCACTTCATCAACAGAAGCTTCTCACATAAAGTTGCCTTCAAGCAACCAACTGAGGGCGAGGCTGAGCTAGAAGACTATTTAGGTGAAGTGAAAGAAATCAGGCCACTGAAATCCTAAACCTTGCCAGAGCTATGGCAGAGCTCTAAAGGGAAGGTCCCTTGCAGTCCAGGCTCCCTCTCTACCTTCAGTGCTCCGTTTGATTAGTAAGTGCTTTGGGAGAAATGCACAAAGGGTTTGGGAACCAATTCTTTAATGTTCATTTGTATAATATGCCTTAATGTCACCCCTTACCTGGGCGATTATATCCTGGAGAGTCCTGGGTGGAGATCTGGTACATAGGAGATGGCCCGGAGAAGAGATGGGGAGGCTGGGGCTGACCATAGGAGTTCACTGTGAAAGGAAAGGAATAGAAAAACCAAAACCAAACAACCATTAACGTTCTGGTCAGCTGTCTCGGCCCTGACTGGGTGGCAGCTCAGCCACAAAGCAACTCACTCAGACCCACGGGATACTGAGGAGATGTTCAGCTGCTGGGTCCTAACTGCAAGCTATAGCTTGGTCAGGGATCTTGTTCTTGGAACCAGCAGGAGTTTCTCTATTATTGCAAAAGAAGAAAATTTTCATCCAGAAATGCCACATGCTGGCTCAATATCATCTATTTAGTTCAGTACTAGATGACACACACCATCACAGTTCTATCAAGACCATGATATCCTCTGTGCTCTCCTCAGAGCGCATCCTCCTACTCCTTCTCCAGTCAGTATTTCTCCAACATGGGTGCAAGAGCTTTCTTCCTTACAGCTCCTGCCATCTGGAACAGCGAACTCTCTACCTTGCCATTCCTTTCTGTTGGTCACCTACAAAAAACACCACCCCCTGCTCCTTTTATGGGTTTACCTTTTAAATGTATTTCTGCCTGGAGAGGTTGTGTGTCAATGCTATGCCTCACATAATAATGGTCTGTCTAGGCCACAGACATAGGACATCCTAATTCTCTAAAGCCAGAGGAAGCTGAGTTGCTACGAACAGCTCTGACAGCCTAGCCCTGAGTTGCTCGGTGCTACGTTACCTGGCGAGGCAGCGAAGTGGTTTAGGATATTCACAGAATTGAGCCTTCATTTACATGTCATTTTAGTCTCCTTCATAATTACCTTGGTTCATGGATTGCTCCTGTTTGCCAGTGTTCAGGGCACAAGAATCAGAGATTCGGGGGGGCTGCTGTGGGCCAACCAGATGAGGGAGCTGACCAGTCTGAGTAAGGAAGTGATTAAGGGAGTCACAGAGGTTGGCAATATGGTGTTGATCCAGCGTCCAGTTCTTCCGCTCAGCCTGGCGCAGACTCTCCATCAGCTCTGCAGAGGACAAAGGACAACGTCAAAGACAGCACTCACACTGTGGTCTTCCCTGCAAAGAGTTTCTGTTTTCTACCCCTAAATCCTACCTTCTCCCCACAAACCCAACTTCATTGCTTCGAATCTGTCACCAAACTCCTGGAGAGCTCCATATCTAGGATACTGTCTCACTGACTCAGGTAGGGGACGGAAGAGTAGGAGGGAAAAATCTCAGTTAGCTTTCTGACATACTTTTATGAATTAACTCCCCCTGCCCCAAATTCCTGCAGTGTTCAAGTGTCCTGCAGGGTCTTTAACAGAACCCATGAAGTAGGACATGTCATTTTACAAAAAGAAGAGTTGAGTCACTGAGAAACCCATGGACTTGACACAGTTATATTGAAAAAAAGATCTGGGCACAGCACTCATATTCTAGACTACAGCCCTAGTCACTGAGTCACTAGACCTAGTCACTACGCCAACACTGACCTGAGAATTGGGAGTGCTCAATGCTAGACCAGTTCAGCCGGTTTACCATCTTGAAGCTTTCCTTCAGGGAATCAATGTTGGAGCACCAATCAGGGGGAAACGCTAGAATGAAATGGGAACAAGATTATTCCAGTACAGACTGCCCTTTCGTTCCACCCCTTAATATAAAATCATCAGCCCCTCTTCACCAAAGAGCCTGGCGCTACAGTAGCTAGAAATCCTTTCTCCCTTGGAAGACTGGGGATGGTGCCTCCTTTTTCGTTTATCCCCTGACTTTATCCTGCATCCCTATACAGAATCCCAAACCCAGTGCGGATGTATCCTCCTTTCCTTCAGTAAGGAAGCGATTTCCCTCTCAGATTTCAGTCATAACTGGCTTTCACCCTTTTTCCACACACAATGTAGACACTACTTAGGGAAAGCTCTCTTGTGGAATTTCTGTCTGGGGGCTCCTCACCCTTTGCCCCAGCTGTTCTTTCTACTGCCCCTCACTCACCAAAGCCAGCATTGTTGATTGAAGCCTGTGACTGCTGCTGCTGCTGGTGCTGATGTGGCTGCTGCTGTGGGTGGGAGTGCGGGTGATGTTGTTGATGCTGGTGGTAGCCTCCATGCTGCATTGGGGGCGGGTGCATGGACATCACTGGTGGAGGGCCATAACCTTCACCACCCTGCTGCTTTCCCCCTTGGGATGGGCAGCCCTCTGGGGTTGGAGTGTGGAGTGGAGGAGCAGCACCCACTGATGAGGGGCCTTGCTGCTGCTGCTGCTGGTACATGTAGTAGTTGTGGTTGGAGGGCTGCATGTCACCAAGGAGAGAAGAGAAACCTGCCGAGTAAAAGAAAGAGGAGAGAGCTTTAAGAGCTGCCTGGATCAGACCTCTGCTTAAATTATCCATCTGTAATTTCACACTGCTCATCCTTCTATTTATGAAGCTTTTGGAGTGCCCTCTACAGGGTACCAACAACTATCACCTGCCCAGTTACACCCTCACCATGCTCCAGATTCTGTTCAAAACAAAAGGCTCTGCAACAAAGCCCAAGCAGGATTTAAATTTCTAGTAGAGAGTTAGCCACTTAAATTCCTCCCTGGATTTTTACTATATTTACCAAAGTAGCCCATGCTCTCCTACAATTTCATGCATGTGTTTTTTCCTAGAAATGACCATTAAGCAAACTTAAACAACAAAACATTTAGAATGTTAGAATTAGAACTTGATAAATCTGACTTGCTGTTTCCAAAAGCTCCCTTCAGCTCCTGTCTTACAAGCAGATTGGTTGGGAACCTTCACAGTTTTTCTCACACAGATCATTAGAGGTCACACATTCTACGGCTTTTGTACACAGAGTACATTGCGCTTGTCAGGGCTCCTTTATTGCTTTAATTCCTCCTGACTCACTGGGAGTGTCATTTCTATCCTCTTGTATTTCAGGCATCCCCTACATGCAAAAGCATCAGGTGTTCTCCATTCTTCTCCACATCATGAGTTTAGCATCTCTCTTATGCCTGCTTCCCCAGTTCATTCTCCCCTTAGGTTGTGGAACCTCTGGGAAGAATCACAGTGAAGGGCATTACATGCCACTAACCTGAGCTACCCATTTCTTACTCTGAGTGCTGTTACTTGACAACCCGCAAGCAAGCCTCAGTTTTTCACTAGATCCAAAATCAACCCTTAGACCATTCTACTACTGCAAAAGGATGAATACTGCTATCCTGACTCAAAAGTTGCCAACAAAATTTCCTCAAAGATTGCAAGTTTTCCTAGACTACCTTACAGCTGGAGACTTGGGGGGAAAAAAACAGACCACTGCTAAGCTTTTACAGAGACACACACTGAGTCAAGGTTCTTCTCTACATTTTTGCACCTTGCTCGTTCTACAACACCTCACACAACAGTCTCCTACTAGGAATCTCAAGTGCCATCATGATAAAAGTAATAAAAGTAATAAATTTTTATTTCACTGAAGCTAGAAGTTCAGGAGACTTCTCCCAGAGTAGCAAACTTTGCCTGCACTGTATGATGGCTGACAGCATAGGTGACAGACTAATCTAATATTATATTAATTTTTACACCAGATTAATATTTAGAAGAGCATTTAAAGGCACGAACAACAATCAGAAATTTTTCTGAAGTGTTTTCCGTGGCCATCTCAACTCATCCCTACAGCGATTCTGCCCTCTGGTGGCTACTTCCTCAATCCCAGAAATGCAAGCTATGAATGGAGTTGTAGGCTCTCTTCCGCGCTCTCAATCCACAAAGCTCAATTCTCCAAGGCTTTGTACAGTCCTAGTTTTAACAGATCTGAGCAATGACTTTCTACTCTCCCTTTGGAGAAATTCCACTCCCTACATGGAACAATCCCCTCCCAGGTTTCTAGCCTGACAGATTGTGAATACTTCTCCGACAAGCTTCTCTTCAGGACTTCAATTTTTCTAAGCTTCTGCCATTTTAGTATCTGCTTTTGTATCAACACAAGGTATTTTTAAATCATTATCCTCTTTATTCTGAGAGAACTGGGGTGAGCAACACATAAAGGACATGCAGATTTCTTATCTGCTCCTGGCAGAACTAATTACAGCATGCCAAAGAAGGAAAGTCTGTTTGCACAGGCTCCTAAACGAGGAAAGATCTGAGATACCAAGGATAGATCAGTGGACAAGACTGTGTGGGCAGATACCTGCCCACCCCACATGACGCATATGGTTACTCACCGTGCTGAGAGGAAGATGATTTCTCCAGCATGGATTTGTAAAGATTTCGGAAGGACCAGCTAAGATCCTGGAAGTTGATCTCGGAGTAGGAGAACTTGAAGTCATGGTTGGCACTGTACAGCGGGGGTGGCACATCAGCCCCTTCACGGCCCTGCCCCCCTGCTACAGTAGAGGCAACATCCACAGGCCCTGCACCCTGCTAAGGAAGGTACAAGTAAGGCCATCCACTCATATCCCATATCACTTAGCTCACCTGCCAACAAATTTTCCCCAATGCCATTTCCATTGAGGAAAATCAACCACCAACATCCCTCTGCAGCACACTGGCTCCAGGCTTTTCTTCACCTATCTAATGCCATTATGCCTTTATTCTTATCCCCATCCAGCCCTTTGTTAAAATTCACTTCCTCCTTATTTTCCTTCTGTGCAATTTCAGCTTCTCCCCTTCATTTTTGCTTCTATATCACCATTTTCACAATTCCCTCTCTTCTCACCACTTCGCTTTCCCATTCACGGGCTCCTCCCCCCTCTCCTTTTCCCCTGCCTTGAGGCTTCTATCATTTTCCCTGCTGCTCACCTGACTGTAGTTGGCAATGGGGGTGGTGCTTTGGAGTGACAGCTGAGGAGTGGCCTCAGGTGGCAAAGAGGCTTCTGTGCTGACTGGAACAGCCCCTCGGGGGCTTTTACTTGCCTCTTGCTCTGGGGAGTCTTGTGGTATCTGTGGATGGGGAAGAAAGAGAAAAGGAAAGGAGCAGAAATCAAGAACAGATGGAGAAGTGAAACTGCAGATGGGAAGCCAGCTCCTCCACTGTAAAAGTTCATGGCTTAGAAAAGAGGAGGACTGGGCCTTAGTCACTAAAGAGTCCAGATAAAGGACTTCAAACAAAATTAGCTTTGCTACTGAATAGCAGCAACAACAGCCAATCAGCAGGACATACATGCTAGTTCGTTCAGTCCTAGCCTTTGTCTCCCCATCTGTATACCCTGTCCCCAGAACAATACCATGGGCTGGTGCTGGAAGGACTCCTTGGAACAAGAAGGGAATTCCCCTCCCTGCTCCATGCTGTCTGGAAAGAACAACACTCACATCATCATCTGGAGGATGCCGCCTCTTGCGAGATATATCTGGACACGTATCTATTGTCCAATAAGAGCCCTGGAAAGAAGACCCATTGGTGAATGCATGATTAAATCAGAGAGCTTCCTGAAGCAGCAGCTTACTGACTCAAAGAATGCAGCGCCAATTAAACATTAGGACCACAAGGACCATCCTCCAGAACATCAGACAACCAAGACTTGGGTGTTGGAAAGAGATTCCTCTCTTGCATTAGTATGTATTGAACAACGAGGTACGATGCTGTTGGTGGAAGGCAAAATCGTCTACATTTCCATCATTCTGAGACAGGACACCAAGAAGAGCAAAGGATGTTTTGATCCAAGCTAGGCTGACTCTTTTGGGCTTGCACACACTCTTCAGTACCTTCCTCACAATGTGAATTTGTTATTGACTGATGAGAAAACCGACTCAATGTCTCAGACTGGGCAGAGACAGCTAGGAGGATCGCTCTTTTTTCCATGCTTGCGAGACCCCACTTTTGAGTACTGTGCCCATTTGGGGGGTTCCCAGTGCAAGACAGACACTGATGTGCTAGAATGCATCCAAGAGGGGCCACCATGATGGTTAAGAACCAAAACACATGCTGTACAGCAGTTCACACAGTGAGATCACAGTGAGCCTGAACAAGAGAAGGCTAAGGGAATCTAACCACTGTCTTCAATTGTGTAAGGAGATTAAAAAGAAGACAGAATCAAACTCTTCTCAAAAACACACAGCACAAAAAATAAGAGGCAATAAACACACGTTACAGCAAGGAAAATCACAATCAGATACACAGAAAAATTTCTTCACGATGGTGGTGCAGCACTGGAACCCCATCCTTGGAGATACTGAAAACTCAGTGAAGTCCTCAACAACCCAATCTAATTGTCCCTGTCCGGAAGGGAAGTGGGGGTGCATGTTGACCTCCAGAGGTCACTTTCAACATAGAATAGTCTATAACTATGTCTGTTGTTTTCTGAATAAGTATAAAGAGAACTCTAGAGTTGGATTTAGCTCATTTTAACCTCCATTTGAAATCTGAATAATCAGTGACAAGCACAGGACAGCTCTTCCTTATAAACCCAGCCCAACGTGCCAATGAACACCTGCAAATATATACACTGAAGTCAGTTAGGATTTCCTGGAATAAGCCATATAATCAATGGTATTTTTGAGCAGTGATCTTCAAAGATACTACTTCCATTTATAGATGCCAACTGAGCACGACTTAGTCCTTTAAATATAACCTGAACTAAAAGGCCTGCACAAGTGGCGCTTTCTGGTAACTTTAGGATGGGGGGAGGAGACAATCGTTCTGTCTAAATACATAGCTTCTTGTCCCCACCATCTCCTTCTGCTTGTTTGTTTTTAACAGTAATAATATCTGCATGCCAGGATGCCAAGTCTTGGCTTTGCTAGCAACTTCCCTTTACAATCTGTACATACTAACAGAACTTTATTAGCCCTTACTTAGCCAACAAATTCCTAAATTCTTGAGTTTTACTTGTAAATGATTTCTATAAATTTGAACTATCTGATGGTGACGTTTTTTTCCCCCAACACCAAATGTTTTGCAGTCTAAATAGGTAGTAGTTCTGCTCTCGCTTCCATGAAACCCATGATGTCACATCATAGTCCTGCCATTCACCAGCAGCCACTACGGTCTTTCATAATTGAACAGGCTGGGCTACACCCACATTTTATATGGAGAGATCATGAGGAAAAAGGAACAAAACTAATAAAGTACATTCAACCCCATTTTTTCCTTCTTCCAGTACCTTTAAAGTCCAACGAAAATCACAGATAAGAAAAATATCTGTTATAAGATTCACAGATAAGAAAAATAATTGCTAAATCATTAAGGCCCCTTTACAGGTTCCCTTTAAGCGAATGCTTCTGTAGCCAAAGCACTGCAGTAAATCTTACTACTGCTTCCATTTTTGCCTACACTTTAGGTTTCAAATTCCAACCATGAGTTAGAAAGGGCAACCCCAGCTTATTCCCTGCAGTTTTAAATTGCTTGCCTAGGAGCATGCAGATTTCTTACCTTCCCAGGATCATCTCTTGGTCGTGGCACCTTCCGAAAACATTTATTCAGAGAAAGGTTATGACGAATAGAGTTCTGATGAGAGAGTAAGAGATACAGGTAAGTGCTACAACAAAAACATACAGCCTTCTGAGTATGCCCAGGAACAGGTAAAGAAAACAGAAGGACAGTGCATACTCAAAAGCCAAAGCTCACTACGTATACCTGGAATGGAGCAGAACAGAAGCTGTGGAAAGGAGAGGGGTGAATTAAGATGAATAATATGGGGCTGAACCACCTATATATCTACAGAAGGTGCAATGAAAATAGTATCAGTGTGATGCAGAGGTTGGTAATGATGTGGGTTTTGTGGGATTTTTTTTCTTTTGTTTTTCTTGGTTGTCGGTGGTAGGTTTTTTGCACAGTCCTTCTTAAGGGGCCACCACATATATACAAAACAATTCTCAGATAAAATGGGACTTCTGGCTCCTCATTTTATCCAGTTGGTCAATTTAGTTTCACTTCTGTCTTTTTATTTTCCTCAGTAAGGATATTTTGCACAGAATTAAGAAAATAAGTCTTGTAATTAGACAAAAAGGGTACTTTAGTGATGCAAGTCCTCACCTTCCAACCAATACCAGCATTTTTGTAGTAAGGAAAGTTGTCACAGATCCAACGGTAGATTTCACTAAGCGTCATCTTCTTGGCAGGTGATGAGTTGATAGCATATGTGATCAAAGTGGCATAGCTGTAACGTGGCTTCCCATCTTGGTGCACTGCAGCCTCATCCTTACTCAGGGTGGCGTTGGGATCTGTCGGTGAGCCTGGGGGACACTTCCGGGCAGCCCCTGCAGGTCCTGCTTGTGAGGAACCCCCTAATTTTTCAATAGTAGCCCTTAAAGTAAGCTGTGGGAGCCAGTCTATGGAAGTGAGACTGCTTTCCAGGTCAGAGGCCATGATGCTGGAAGCAGGAGTATCTATAAGGAGAAAGGAGCAGAAAGGGAACTCCTGAGATATAATTAAGGTGAACGCTAAGAACAGAAACATCCAATTGCATTCCTTCTCTGCTTCTCCCCCCTATCACAAATACCTGTGTGAAGATCATCCTACTCCATATACCTTATTCACAGCCAAACAGAATCATCCAAACAGGCCTATGACTGTGTCTGTGGGAGAATCATCCTTGCTGATAGTAGCTGGGACAGTGCTGATGGTAACACTGCTAGGACAGTCTTACCCAGCACATCCCAACTGTTCCCAGGTAAAGAACTAAGATCTATTCAAACGAAGTGCAGCCTTTTCAGCAGCTGTATCACATTCACTCCTTTAGTACGTAAGCAATATAACCTTGGGACCCTTCACCAAGATTACCTGTAATCCAGTAGGTTTACTGTGTCAGGTAAGAGGAAAATCACAGCTCAAAGGGAATATTCCTTCATGCCATATACATACCACAATTTAATTAGATCATCTGGAAAAGTCAGGACTGTGACTACATTAATTTGGGGGGGGAATTACTTTCTCTCTAAGGCCTAGCCTCTCTTTTTGCATCAGGTGACATTATAATGAATCCTATTCCTTAGAGCTAGGATTACACATCTCATTTTAAAACACCAAGATCATGCATAATACTATATATAGATAATTACATCTACCATGTCGAGGTGGAACAGACTATATTAAGTTCATAATAGTTAAAGCTATTCCTAACATAACCCATTTTTCCTAAATATTCATATCATTTTATTGAATTAAGTCTTGCTTAATTCACAATGTAACAGACAAGTATTTTCCCCAGCTCTGAGACACAAGAAAAACTGACTTGTCCAAAGTCACACAACAAGTTTTCCGCAGGGTGGAAACAGACTCAGGATCTTTCCTGTCATAAATATGTAATATTTCCCCTCATAAAAATAAAACACACCTGTCCAGCATGGCTAGCACTTGTACCCAGGGTTTTCTACTTAATTATTTTATATGAAGCAGCATGAACTTGTATGAACTTGTACTTAGGACACAAACTTGTATGCTGTCTTTTTAGTAGTCAAGGCAGCAGAAAGATCTTCATTCTTACTCATAATTGGCTCCATCGCTATACTAGGAGCAATCCCTTGAAGTCTGGACTGAGGTAGCTAAGTTTCCATGGCCACAACCTGCACTGCTCTTCACTTATTCTTTGCATAAAGAGAAGAATCACGTCTTGAAGGGCTGCAAGTTCTGCATCTTTCATTTTTGAAATTAATCTTTTTAAAGGGTTAGATGATACTACCTTTGAGGGTGCTAGTGCATACAAAAGGTAAACGCACAAACACACAAGCACATACCTATGTACACACTCATGTAACAAATTAAACACATGCATGCATGTAAGAGAGAACAGACCAACATAAACACACTCTGCTTAGGAAAGATTCATCAGCAGACACCTCCCACCAAGTGCATCACTCAGATGAGTTGATCAGATGAGACAGGGAGACACCCATCTGCATGAATACCAATTAGATACTCATTCTAAAAATAGGTATTTGACAATAACACAGTGTGGATGCACAGATCCAGAGACAGATGCACCCAGCATTTTGACACAGAAGCTCCCCGTTCTTCCCCCACAGCCATATGCATTATACCTTGCACTTCTGCACTGAAGTGCTCTCACAGCACAAAAGCACTTAGGAGTCTACACTCCAACACATTTTTATGCACTAAACCTTTCGTTTTCATGCATGTGCTCATCACACCTCTTAGGGCTCAAACACCTACACAATACCCCAACAAAATCCATCCCTCAACCACCACAAGCAGTGGTTCCAAAGCCCTGGGCTCAGAAAACACCTCCTAATTGTGCAGCTAACGTTATCACTCACACTCACACGCACACACAGGCTGAAAAGTAAAATTGCAGCACTACAGTATCTGTAGCGAGTGGAAACATTTTTCTGCCTGTGGAGGAAAGGAAAAGCCCAACTGCTACTAACTTATCTATCTACTCATCTGCCACACTATCACACATGATAGCGATGACTACTTGCTACACAGCTCACTAGATGATCAGAGCTGCAAAAAAGGCTTTTCATTATCCACCCTCCTCAAGTTGTTGTTTATTGAATATAGCTCTCCTTGGCTGAATTGATCTACTCTGAAACATTTCAAATTAAAAAAAAAAAAAAAAAAAAAAAAAAAAAAAAAAAAGGCAGCTGGAATTATACAAGGGTAAAGCAACAATGTATTTTTATCCAGTGCGGATGGACAAACTGAGGTATCCACGTAACTGAAACACAGCTACTTTTGCAGGGTAACTTTACAGGTACAGCCCTCACTGAAAGTAGTATTCAACTTGGGAGAAAACAAACATGAACTAAGTATCAGTTGAATGCTAATTTTGTAAGTGTGCCGCATATAAATTTTAATTTCCACAGTGCAATCAGAGAACAAATTACTGCTGCTTATCATATGCATGTTAAACCATTATGAAATATCAGTTGTGCTAACAATACAAATCCAAAGTAAAGACAAATTTCCCAGCCACACCCCTTTTTTTGTTTTGGTCTGGTTTTTGGTTTGTTTGGTTTTTTTTTTTCAAGACAAGCACAGATATCAAGAAAGTTAGGTTATGAAAGCCTATGGCAGATTAAGATATCAATCTTAAACACCAGGAATTCAAAAAGCAGAAGAAAGACTGCAGTTTTCACAGAGCTTCAGATTTGCCCAGATTGTGTCAGTAGAGCATTTGGGATGACTGGCTATGCCGTAAAATATAAGGTCAATACGCAACATGCCAATCATCAGATACACAAGCTTTTGTGTATTTGTTTAAGATACACTTGGTCAGGGAGACAAGCAAGGTTAGAACTGGGTCATATCACACCCACGCTAAGAATCTGAATATTTTCATTCCCTGGTTTATAAAAATCTTTGACAAGAAAACAAAATCCCCGAATCTTAAATAAAAAAAATCTGTGTATACATATGCCCTAATCGCCCAGTACTGAAACAACTACTTCACAGTAAAATACAGCAGCTCTTTAAGAACACACATGCTAGACAGTAACTTAGGGCAGAAAGTGAAGACTCAGACCAAATAACAATCACATGGGAAATTTCAAAGCTGTGGAATAAGATTTTTCCCCAACTTTAAACTTCATCATGTTACTGGATTTATAAGTCTGTATCCTAGCAACATGGAATCTGTAATAATTAGGCATAGACAAATCTTAGGTAAGGTGGCAATTCCAGAACATGTCAGTGCAAAATAATTTGGTGTAATTGGCTGCTAAATTATTTGAAAGAATATTTACTATAATAGTAATACTTGCTATAAGTTATGCTGCATATCTCATTCACCTGATCCAAGCACTACACCAGCTCGACACTACTTAACGGTATGATAAAACAAGATTGCAGCCAAACCAGAGCAGCTGATGATTCTTCCAACTTTCCCTTCTCAGTTTATTGCCTGGCAAATCTTCTTTCAAACTCTTCTTTTATGATCCCACTCAAACAAAGAAAAAAAATACTAATGACTAACAAACACTGAACTGAAATCAAAGGTGTTTTAAAAAAAATCTACATTAGCAAGCCAGAATAAACTTTGAAGAATTAAAAAGAAAGTTAGAAGACCAGAATTCATAATCTCCCACTTTACATGGTAAATGGTATCTGTTTATGTATTTGGCTGACTTTAAAAACCAAGGGCAAGGTAGCCAAGTCATAACCACCATCGACAGCTGGAAAATGACTGGAGAGTCTTCATTTCTCAAGCACTAACTAGTTCCAGTACAACCCCGAGTCAAGACAGGTCAGAGAGATGCAAAAATGATAGCCAAGCACTGAATCAGAACTGCAGTTAAACAGAAGAGAATCTGTCTGATTCAGAAGAAAAATGTATTAATCATTAAAGAAAATCCTAGCCTTGAATACCTTTTAATAACCACTAATTCACTTGGGACTAGTAATACTTCACTATAGCTTTCCAGGAAAGCTACTGCCTTACTTTTGAGTATCTGCAACTAGAAAATCGAACCTCAGGCTGAAAATGCAAGGCAGCCTTCTGTCTATCAGATTGTACTATCCCTGCCGCTGGACTGAAGAAGTCTGTACTTTGCCTGCCCTGTTATTTTGCAGATGCTTGCTCTCAGCCAGTCAGATCTTATCCAAGATCGCTGCTACTTATATATCAGGACTGAAAAATGTGTGAAATGGGGGGAGCAGCACTCTAAGGGTCATATTGAATGCAGTTAATAAACATTTATAGCCTGAATCAAACACTGGCCAGTCAGAATCAGTTATGACTGAAGCAGAGTGTCAGACAATGAATGAAACTACACTGTGCACAGCCTACAGAAGATGCATGTTCTAGAATAAACCTCTACATTTACTTTTCTATATTAACTTTCACTGTTGCTGTATTTGCTGCTATTCCAATCCAACTAAACACTACTGGCAAAACGTTCAAAGGAGACTCAAGTTTCTGAACATAAACTTTGAGAAGGAAGAAATGCACAACAAGCAAGCAGTGAGAGACATTGCTGAGATCACTTCTATTTAGGTGCCTGAAACACAGATCCAGTGACCTAACAAACAATATCCATCTAATATACTGAGATACACCTAGCTTCTAAGGTATTTAACAAATGAAGAACCTCAAATCCAACAAACTGGCAAAAAAGAACCATTTGACTGCTACCTTCTGAAACAGAAAGGTAAGCAGGATGTCAATCAGAGGAAACTGCCTCAAAAAGTAATGAAGAAAAGTAACACATAAGAATACCACATGCGTGGAGAAACAGACAGCTTCCACTTTGATGGAAAAAGGCAATTTTTACATACTTTTATAAATTACACATGCAAGAAACCTGTATTCTTATGCCAATACAGAAAGGGCAAAAGAATCAGTTTTGCTAAATCTGGCAGGAAAAGAAATTTGCCATTTTAAGATGTGTGCTTTCCCTCAAAAATCAGGAGGTGTGAACTAAGAGGCAGGAACAAAACACTTAAAAATCTTATCTTCTCTAAGCAAACATCCTCACTGAGAGATATTTGTTTCATGTAAGAAATTTAAAAAAAGGATACAAATTACCTGCATAGTCTGAAATTGTTATCCATTATTTTGGTAGCTACTTGTGAGAAGCCTTCAGGAAATGTTTATGTTTCTGGAGTTAAATCCAGAAGGAAGAGGGAGGCTGCTGTGTATTGTTTATAAAATGAAACTTAACCTGGAAGAAGTGGTAGGTGTCACATTAGTAAATCAGCAAACCAAAAGGAAAGCACTGCAGTTTCAAAGTACGCTTCTGTCTGCAGTGCCATATGAAAGGAGGAAAACCAATCCCTGGGGCAAAGAGGTAAGAGAAACTGTCATACCCTAAAACCATGTTTCCCTTCTTTGGGAGCAGTAGAACAAGCCAAAAAATATTTTTCCAATAAACTATAGGCTTGCAGATGCGGTAATAAGGGGCACACAGTTCTCACTAGTCATGAACCACAAAGAAAAAAAGAATTCAACCAAAGGAAGTTACTGTCACCGAAGAGCACGCAGTGTGGTATCATCTATATGAATATGAACTGCCACAATCTGCGCCTGTCCACGTCACGGTGGTCTGACTCTGTACCCCTACTCAAAACTACTTAGTGTGCAAGATGGAATGGCTTTGAATATCCAATGTTAATTTGTGTAAAAGAACACAGGTGGTACAGTAATTATGGCATCCTGAACTGGAAATTTGCTAAAAGTTACAATACAATACGCTAAGATGGTACTGAAAAATCAGAGTTAGAAGAAGATGAAAACTTTTAGACCGTGTATAGCTTACTATAAATCACTGCACTAATTGTTTTGTTGTAATTAAATTGTTATGCATAGTTTTCTTTTAATGAACAGAAATGTCAACAACATAAAGTTCATATTAAGTCTCAAGGAAAATTAAAAAGAATTTGTTTTCATAACAGCTACTAATTACACAAATATCATAATAGCACATTTTAACATAGGACCTTTCAGTTCCCTCCATTTTGTGAAAGGTGCACAAGCAGGGTATAACTTTGTGGTTTGAGTTTAGTGAATGAACAGCACGGACTGTGCATGCATTCTTGGTACTAACGAAGTACAAAGTCTTGTGGGGACTATAAAGTCACCAAAACCCCTATGTTGGAAGTGCATCAGGATCCAATTCCAAAAGTAATTATGTACTAGTTTTGTACAAAACTGACAAAATGGTACAGTTTACAAAACCTGACCTGCTTATTTAAACTAATCAACAGATGGCATTACAGCCAAAGTCTAAAATATTCTTATGTCAAGGGAGACAGCATCTTTAGAGGCATAAAAGGCTAGGATCAAGCATAGCTAATGCCTTGCCAGATTTTAATAAGACCAACTAATCAAATATTTCTGTTGTCTGCTATATAAACATGCAGAATAAAAGCATAGAGAAATACTACACAAACATTGCAGAGACCCACCAGTCTGAAAATATGTGTTCAGAGTCAAGATTAGTTTGCTTATTTATGATGATGTGTAAATGTAAGTGGGGAATATGTAACACCTGTCAAAAGAAACAGCAAATGATATTGAGAACACTGGGACGCCTAAAATACTTTTTGAGACAAAAATTATTTTCTTTGAAATAAGACTACTATAAAAGATTTATTCTAATAATAAGCTAACTATCCCATGACAACCCTCCCAATAACAGATTTGAAGTAAAAAGTAAACCAAGCACTTTGAAGAAGCACATTGAAAATACATCACAGCAGAAATGTCTCCGCTGCATCCCTCCACCCTCAGTACCATGACGCAATATTTTACCACTGGAAGTAGGAGTTATAATTCTAAACATAAGCCAAGGCAGGCAAGAGAAATCTTCAGCATTTGCTTTAAGAATATTAACAGAACAATTACTCTTACACTGAGAAAAGTATTGGGTATTGTGTTTAGAATAATTCAAATTTATGAGCAAAAATCTGGAATGAAATCTTCCCCTGGATACCAGGAAGTCAGTGGTAGAGAAACTATATCTAAGAGCAGGTATTTCCCACAGCTTTGTGGGAGCACCCAGGTTGGAGAGAAGGATTTCAATTTTAGCTGCCTATCAGAATCACATCCAGTAGTAAACCTTCAGTACAGGATATGCAAACACCGACATGATACCCAGATCATCTCTGAAATTAGAGACAACATCAGAAGTAGATCAGCATGCAGAATATCTTGCTCAGAAGATCTTCACATCGTTGCAAAGATAGGTACAGAAACTCACGTTAAAAGAATGCAACATGCACTTATAAATGAAAAATGTATTATTGTTCCCATTAAAAAATGGGTACATCAGTGAAAAATGATTGTTAACCTTGCAGTTTAATAATAGTAATACTTCAAAGCTTCTACATAAGAGAGCTCCCAGGGCTCAATGAATGCCAGCCAGGCATAGTGAAAATTAAAATCTGACTGCAAGTGGTCAGAACCTGTTCACCAAAGGCTCAACCACTGAAAATAGATTAGTCAATACAAACTCTGCAATAGCTGCTGAAACAAGCCACAGCCTATTCCATCCTACTTGTGGAAATGAGTATCAAGCACTAGCAAGAACTATGCACTGAATTCATAGAAAATAAGGAAATGGGTATCGAGTGCAGATTAGTCGTACACCACATGGCCAAAATGTACATACAGCAGATGTTCCCAGAGTTAAGATTACCAAAGCACTGCAGAAAAGCCTGTTAAAGAGAAGTTTGGAAACAAAGCGCAGCTGAAATTGAAGTTGGAATATGATCAGAAGAATCAATACTGTGGGAAGCTCATAAATTAGGTTTTAACCACTGTTTTAACATAATTCCTTTTCACTATTCTGTTAGCTGTTATTCTGAACTAAACTGACTGAACTGTCTTCCAGGAGTCAAAACACCTGACAATCCCTAGCTAGGCTCACAACTTGTAAAGATTTGTACCAAGCTTGAAGGTCAAGAGGATTCAGACTCACACTAGCAAAGAACACACACCCATTAACAGTTTCTTCTGGCTTAAAACACTAACATTGCTACTTGGCTTTCCTACTCGTAAAATGCTCCATTTTGTGTATCATCACCAAACTAAATCTACTGTTCATTTCTCTACAGATACTGAAAGAAGCCCCTTTCTTCCACATACTTGCCACAGTTACCACCTTGCAACTGTAAGTAAATATTATTCTGCTTCAACCCTGACCTTCCTAGTCTTTAAGATGTTGCTTCCTTGCTTATGATGATCTTTATTCACTTTTGTAATTATCCTTCTTTACAAAAGAAGCCAGGGACAGGAGGGTACATGTAATAAGACAACTATCTCTGAGTATCAGTTAGACCTTTTGAATAATTTTAAATTTGCAAATAAGTAGTTTCCAGTATGTCTGGCCTCTACTGGCTGGCAATTTTCCTGTATGTATCAAGGTATGAGTCAGCTGAGGAAGAATGTGAAGAGATGCTAATGCAAGAAATGGAAAAGCACCATGTCATGCTTGTGTTGCTGGCAGAGCAAAGGACAATACAGTAGGAGACAGCGACAGATAGGGGAGAAATAAATGTGAAGGCCCCTTAAGAGTGAGTACAAGAAGCTGGAAACTTATGTGGTGAATGATAGCCAATGAACAGGCTTGTCAAGGAGGAGATGTCAACATACTGAGAAAACACGCCAGGAGGATAGCTTCAGTAACTGTGTTTTTCACAAGACAAGAAGGTAGCACAGTTGTCAGAGGCCAGCAAGAACAGCTAGCAGTAACCGAGATGGTTAATGAAGGAGAAAGCGTAAGGGTTACCCAAAGAGACTAAGAAAGAAGCGGGAGATTCAGGCCATGAAACTGGAAGGCGAGCCCCTGTCCTGTATGTGCAGAGCAAGAAGAGGGTGAGAAACCCATGTTACAGGCCCAACTGTGCGGGCTTGCAACAGAGGAAAGCAGGAAACAAAGGGAAATCTCAAAGGAGGTTTCTGAAGTTCCATCCTGGTCTCAGCAGTCTTAAACTTGCAGCAAATCATTCAAAAAAGATGTTAAGGTAGTATGCCAAGTTGCACGATTTAATATCACTGGCATGAAGGAGGTAAAGAAAAGCAAAGAGAGGATACCAGAGGTGGGTCTTTGTGTCTAACTTATGAAAAAAATAAATGGAGGAAGGTAAACAGCTTACTGCAGAACCTACTGAATGAATGACTAGAACAGTAGGAGGGAAACCAGGAAAATACTGACACAAAAGTCAAGGGAGGACAAGATTTCAAGACTGGCACGATCAAGTGTCAAAAACAGCAGGGAAGCCAAGAAGGATGAAGATGGAATAGAGACCCTGAGACCTGGCCAAGAAAAGGTCATTAGAGATCTTAGGAGAAGCTTCAAGGGAGGCAGAATATCTATACTTAAGTCAACTTAAAAAACAGTTCTAGGCTACAGACATGGTACAAGATCTTTCAGTTTTGGAGTCACAGGACCTTCCATGAAACAAAAATTAATTGGGGCATCATGCTTTCACTGTTTCTTAATGCCACAAAAAGCAGCATTTTGAGTTTAATATTACACTGTAATTAAGGTAATCAACACCAAGAAGAACAGCCAGCCTTTATAAAGTGTTTTTCATCCTTATACTTTGAAACCCTTATAAAGGATCAATAACCTATTCCAGGATAAATGGGAAGCCATACATGAAGAAGTGCGCAGCCCAAGGTCAGCCAGCAGAGGAGTAGCAGGACCCCACAGAGAACACAGGTCTACCAAACCCCAGACGAGTTCTCTACATTCAAAGTCTGTCTGCTTTGTTCAGGTAGAGATTTTTTATTAGAGAATTTCAGAGGTAACTATTTTAGCAGCTTGTTTATTTTCCTCTGCAAGATGGGGAGGGAGAATTGTTTTGGTTTTACTTAACAACATTTTTTGGGGGGAAAATTGAGAATTCAGAAAACTTACTCCTTTAATTTGTGACCACGAAAAGTTCAGATTCCTTCCCAATTATTCAGATTTGAACTTTTAACAGTAATTACATATTTCTGCTATAATCATCCACAGTCTTTATACAGCAGAGAGCACAAACAAAATTTGAATTGCTAATTGTAAAAAAAAAAAAAACAAAAAAGCAACTATTTTTTTCCTTGAGGTATAAAAGCTCTCACTCATCATCTCTCCCTCATTACTGTCTCTCTTATACATAAAAAAGAGCCAAAAAAGAATACACATTCCCTTATTTCTTGACTTCACATCAAGTAAACTGACCAGCTTAGAAATATGAGGAATGAGGTACCGGGCATTGCACAAATTGTTCACCCCAATTCTCAAAATCAAGATCTTGAAGTTCTGGAAGGAACCAGAGAATGTAATGCAAGTGCTTTTCATTCTAACCAACTTAAATCCAGCTACTCCTGAGGAAGGGAAGGGGGCTTGACGGAAGGGAGGGTGGAAGAATGAGATGGATTATGGAGACAAAGCACCATTCCCCAGCCTAGCAGAACTGATTATTTCAGAGGAATAAAATTCTATTTTTTATATAGTGGTAAAAAAAACCATTTTTTTTGACATAACCTCAGAGAAAAACCACTACATATCCACAAGCATATAATCTAACAAAGTCAAACCGAGAACAGGTCAAAATGCAGGTGTGGAAGTAAAAGCAGGGCCTGAGAGTTGTAGTAAGAAAGGATTCCTGATAGTGAAGAATCCTAGAGAGGAGATGAGGGATGCTTGCTTGATGAAGAGAGAAGCAGCATTTTAGGTTTATAGGACCACGGGACAGAATGCCAAAGGGACAGCATGGAAAATGAGATGCAAAGAGCAGTACAGAGAGAACTGGGAGGAGGAGTGGGGTGTAGGAGGAAATGAGAGTGAAGAAGTAGGCGGGGTGGAAACATGCTGGGCCTTAAAGGTGCAGGAGAGGAGCCTCTCTGACACGATGTTAGGAAGCCTGGGATGGGATTCAGGAAAGGGTTCACAAGGTCAGGAACTAGCAAAATCTGTGCATTGTCTACCTTTAAGACACCAACTCTAATGTTTGTAATAGGATGGGGTACAGGATGGGTCTAGTCCAAATCTTGGTAAAGCACCACAGGACACAACATTAAACCTGTTTTAAACTCTGCTCTGAAGTCTCCAATTTTGACACATGCTCAATATTTCACATTTTCATTTCAAACTTAAAACAAAAATTTGCAATTAATTAATTGTGAAAACATACTGCAGCATGCTTGCTCTCAGTAGTACACATACACAGACTGCCTTTAAAAGTGAAAACATGAGTACAGTGCAGAAATACGTTATAGATTTTTAGGTTCATCATACATCCCTTAGAAGGAAGAAGGAAACAAGAAGAGCAGAAGAGATAGCAAGTTGCTATCCTAGCAAGATGATAAGCATTTGGAGGTTGAACACATGAACTGGATATTCTTGCTAAAATAAAACGATGTGCAATAGCCAGCAATACAGAGATTTAAATGTGGTGGGGTTTTTTTAGGCTTCAGAGTTAACACAACTGGAGAGTTCAAACATTTCAGAGATACCATTTTAGGCTGTCCATTAATCTGGGCACCACTCATATTTTCAAAGTTGTCTTCCAGACCAAAAATGCTAGCGGCAATATTTTTTAAAGTTTCAATCTGAAGCATCAGTCAGCAACAGATTCTGCAAATGGAGTACTACAAAACACAGAGGGTTCTGTGTGAAAGTTTCTGATTACAATTCTACCAAAGGTTGGGAGAAGCCAATGGAAAAATGAGTCCAAAAGCATTTCACCTTTTGCTTGCTAATGACCAAGATGTAATTCCTGTCTGACAGCTGTGTGAAATGAGATAATAAGCCTAGTCCTGCTCTTGAGGGACAGCTGTCCATATCACAGTTGCCATCAACCATACCTTCTTTCTGACGCTTGAAGTAAAGGCACAAAGATCCAAACAGTGATGTGGACTGAATCTCCCACTATAGGAAGGTCACCTGAAGTTTAGGGGAGTAGGTAGTAAGCAAAGATACCTGTACATCTGGGGTAAGAAAAATCTTCTCCAGAGACACCAGCATTCAGCTGTGGTTTTAAAAGTTCTAAAGTAATCACAACCCCATCTCAGACTGGGAATTATATCCAAAGTCCTCAAACTGTTTATTGTATTTCATTCCAACTTTTCTGACTCTTTATTTTACCCTAGAAACTTGCATACAGAACCAGATTTCAAGATAAAACCCAAGAACTTACAGAACACATACTTAAAAATTAATATAACCTCATGATCTTTCGGTAACGTAATCCTTTTCCCACAACTCTCTAGACCTTCTCATTTCATTTTACTTAAGGGCTTGACCCGAGAAATGCCACACACAGTTCTCAGATGGGAGCAGAGTGCACATAGGACAGGATCAGACTGCTTCAACTTTAAAAGTCAACTTTTGGAAGCGTGAATGTCCAACGTTAAATTTACAAACCCATACACACATAACTGTCTCAACTCAAATGTTGAAGACTTCATTGCTTCTGTTGAAGTCAACTCTACATTCCTGGGCACTTACAAGAATTAGGCTATTTACTTAGGTAGCTAAATGTGGTTTTTAAAGTCTAATTTTAGGTGTTCAGGTTTAACATTCTTAACGTAAAGTCTTAAAGACATAGCACTTTCATTTAAATGCATCTATAAAGTACCTTGCACTTTTATGACAACAATAATACTCTCCCTTTCTCTTTTATGGATACTTTTGTATAAAATAAATGGTGCAGAACAGCTGCAGTATTCCACCTCAGAGGAAGCTGCATTTTAGCCTGTGATAAACATTTGACGTAAATACCATGATCACACTGAAGAGCTATGCTCTCTAAAAATTATTCCCTTCCTTAAATTTATCAGTATGTCTTAGCTTTTGTATAGCTGTGTTTTAGACTGAGATCTTCAGAGAAAGATCTCAGAAATTGTCTTAATTTTGTGTGTCCAGGTCAGCACTGAATTCCCTGTCAGCAATTAACAAATAAATAACAACTACTCTACAGTGTGCGACTTTCAGCCTTGTATGTCTGTCATAAATATTTCAAGCTCAGGCAGCAAATACAAAATCTTAATCTTTATCATTAATAATGAAAAAAAAAACGTTTCATATACAGAAAGATATTTGTTGTGGGAGAGCAGAATTTTGTAAGGCCGGCATATATATTCTGTAAAGCGCCCTGGCATCCATCAGAGCCAAAAGCACTTGAAAAATGTCAAGTCATTACTGTGAGGAAGGGGGCAGCGCGAGGTAAATTAACCTCAAGAGCATGAAAAGTCAGTTACCCCCTTCAATGTACAAAGGCCAAAATGCCTCGGTTATCTCTTCCCCTGTGCTAGATAACACAGCTGTACTCAAAACAGGCTGATTGCATAACTATAGGGCAACAGGTAGGAGGGCATCTAACAGTACCCCCAGAACACACGTATGCTTCATGGTTCAGTCTTCCCTTGGAAAGAGGCACCATCTGAAGCTACGGATAACTGTCAAAAATCTCCGCCAAAATGGGGAATCACTTCGGAGGAACCTGGCATCTTTTGTCTGATCTTGCTAGCACATTACACCAAGGAGTTCCTTCTTCAGGGACTCCCTGTTAACCACTGTGCTCCCAAACGGATTCCGGAAGGGTTCCTGTCCTGGCTAAGGACCCTTTGATCTTGTATTTCCTCACTGCTATCTCACCAGAGAACAGAAACAGGAATATCTCAGGTGAGATATCCTTAGGCGTGATTCTTCTGCTATGGGAATCTGCTTTGGCTTCATTTGAGATGAACTCTCCCTCGGACTTGATTTCTCAGGAAATCACTATGTTAGTGTCAGAATGCTCATTTGTGACTGGAAATTAACTGCCTCGTTTACAAAAAGCAGCCAGCTTGGCTCACCATGGCACTAGCATTAGGATTCGCATTCCTAGCCCCTGAACACAGCATAAAACACAGATGAAGACTGGTGACAATGGAATGGCTTCTATTGGCTTTTGGCAGGTTCCACCAGCACCGTCACAATTTTCATTCCCAGGCCCTGAGCACCACAGAACCCACTCTCAAGGGCACTCTTTCCAGAATTCATCCCACAGCCCCTAGGTACATTAGGACACACATCTCAGAGTACTAGCACTGGGATCCGTACATTCAGCTCCAAAGCACAGTGAGGTATGCATTGCACAATGATTTTATTCCCACAGTTATGAGCACAGTAAGACCCGCATGGAGAACAACTGACACTCCAACCCCACAGGTGCACCCTTGGACACTAGCACTACAAATCACTGCTCCTGTCTCCTCAATGCTTTTTTGGACAGTATTATCCTTCTCAATGACCCCTAAATGACAGGAATTAATTTCATACCGGTGATGATAAAGGCTGAGCCTAGGATGAATACGCCAGTGAAAGAAAAGTACACGGGAAAGGGCAGAGAGGTTTCTTAAAATTAATTAGGGCTAAGGTCTCCCATAAGGTAAATAGTGAGGGAAAGGATCAGGTCAATTCCATATAGCATATAGGGGAGCTAAATGAGAGTGATGGAGAAAGACACACAGAAAAAGAAAGCTGGGGAGAGGTTCAGAAACAGAAGGAGAGAGAAAAGATCAAAAGGAAAGCAGATACAATGAGAGAAGAGACATGGAAAACAAGGACAGAAGGCAAAAGAGAAGGACAGCTAGGAATAGAGAGGTGATATAATGTGGTCACTCACTCTGGAAGATTTTCTGGAGGGAGCTGGATTATCTTCAGTGCTGGTTTCTGGGGTGCTGCCCTTCACACTCCTTCTCTGAGACCCATCCTTAGAGTGTTGCTGTCAGCTATTCCAAGAGCTTCTTCAATAAATATTTTGAGGACGAAGGGATTGTGGATGAAATCAGGATCTTGAGTATTAAAACAATCTGCTTGGGATTGTCAGTCCTCTAAAACTGCTGCTTTTATCCCAGGATGGAGATCCTCTCTCCCTTTTGGCAGCTACCTACTAAAGGGGTGTTCCCCTGGGAGACAGCCTTTTCACTGATTGTCAGATTATTTCAGATAAATGTCCCCAATCTCCCTACCTGTAAATATCTCTTCTCTTCCCTCTAGGTGCAACTTGTCCTTAAGGGTGGGCAATTCTTGCTCTGAAAAAAAATCTTGCTATCTCTGTGGATATTATCAGCAAAATCTGCCTTTTCCTTTCCCTGTAACTGGGAGGCGTGTCTTCTCTCCTTGCACAGGATATTTGAAGAAGACCCTCTCGGGATTAGGAATCTTCCTTGGGATGAAGGAGGATGAGGTCAGTAATGGAAATTACCTTTATCTCCAGTGGTTAACAGCAACTGGAAAAGGGAGGAAGAATATCTAAATCTGCCTCTGCTTTCTCTCCCTTGTTTTGCTTTCTCTGCTGCCTGCTGAACAGATGTAAATAATTAAAATTACTAGGTAAGTATCTGGAGCTCCTGCTTATTTCTGTCTTGGGGACTGCCTCTCTTGGGCATACAGGGTTTCCTCTGTGGAGACTCCGGTTACTATCTAGTCTGGGGATGAGCTGGGGAAGGGCTGTCTCCTCTGCTCAGGGAAGGAATTTCCTCAGTAGCAGAGGTAGTAGGTGGTAAGGGTTATTCTCACAACCCTCTGAAACTGGGGTCTGAGGATCCCTCTCCCCTAAACAGCTATCGAGGGAGCTCCCGGAGGCTCTATTCCACAGCGAGGAAGAGCAGACCTGCGTCTAGATAGTTACCAGGGCTTGGGGCCGGGGGCCTCTGCCCACCCTTGGCTCGTTAGTGGGGAAGGGGGCAAATGTTAAGCTACCCCACCAGTTGCCGGGAAGGGGGCTGGCGGGTGCGCCCGGGCCTGCCAGCGAGGCGGGGGTGGCGAGGGGCCGCCGGGGCGTCCCCCCCCGCTGGGAGCGGGGCTGCCTAACGGGGTGTCCCCTCACG
>VZSZ01003582.1:77927-97498 GCA_013398815.1 Ibidorhyncha struthersii
GCCCCTCTCCCCCCTGCTCCCCCACCCCCACCCCAAGCACCAGCGCATCGCTTAGCAACCCCTGCCTGAGAGGAGCGGGAGAGCCGGTTTCCAGGGGCAACGGGCACGTTTTTACATCATAAATAACTGTTGGGGTACACCACCGCGCACACCTCGCAGTCTGCCCTGGCTGGGTGCCCAGCACTCCCTTCAGAAGCAAACAGCGTCAGACAGCTGAATGACTGCAGGAAACTGAATCCCTAAAAATGGCCCTCTCTTGTCCAGGATTGGCCGAGGTGAGCTTGCGAAAGAGGGTTTCCCTGTGGCACACGCAGCTAATGTAGCTAATATAGCTAATTTGGCTAATTTGGAGATGGGGGGCGGCTCGTCTGCCAAGTTCTGGCAGCATTACAGTCACTCAGAGAAAGCAAAAATGAAGAGAAAGGAAGGAAGGAGAGAAAAGGAGGGGACACTGATGAGGGAAATGGGGAAAGAAAAAGAGGGAGTGGGTGGGAGAGCTGGGGTGAGGAGAGGCAGTGGGGTGGAATGACTGGAGGGCAGTAGGGAAGCTGCGTGATGGATGCCAGAGAGGAGAGTGGGATGCGGTAGGAGGTTTGGGGAGTGAGCGTGTGTTAAAATGAATGCTTACCAAGACTTAAATACCCCGGAAAACCTAGCTGAAACCTGTAGCTAAAAGCCAGATAAAGGAATTTTTAGGTTACAAAGAGATCTAAAGCTGGAAACCTTCGAAAAAATGGGACTTGGCTGTAAGTCTGCAGCCTTACAGCACAGGAAGGAAATCTGGAAACTCTCCTCAATACACATGCAACAGACATGACGTACATTGCAGATCCCCTGCAACAAACCAGCAGGAGCGCTGCTGTAGCCAAATAATAGTGCCTTCTATATTGCACTGTCAACAGAAAAGCTGTAGGAAATTTTACAGATCTGTGCACATCCGGGGAGCAGGCCAAGAAGCTCTTTATGCTGGTTAAACCAAGATCATGCATCGGTATTCCTCTAACTACAAAAGGATACAGCAAAACAAATAACTCTTTTTAATGCTGTTTAACATTATCCACAGTACTTTATGGATAGGTGTGCCTACATGTTGTTTTGTAAATGGTCTGGCCTTTTAGGGCTTCCTGTTTATCGTTTTCTTGTAGCTTCTGCCCTCTTTTAAGAGCAGCAAGGAAAGAAAATCCAGGCTGCTGGAGGAAATAGGTGCCATAAGGAGACAAGAGAGTTGCAGTATATTAGTGTGCATTTAAAGACATAAAAGACCTACTAATTGACCTTAAAGTTGAATGAGAAACACAAAATGCGTATCTGAAATTTCGCTAAAGTTCCCCCAATAATTCAGCCATCCTCAGCCTCAAACCAGAAGGCCGTGGTTCAGCTAACGGAGGCGGGTTTGGCGCTCACCGGGGACCCGTTGCCCCGCAGGGCAAAGGGGAGCGATGCGGGGCACCCTGTCCCCGGCAGACCTCGGCCTCTCCGGTGTCCCCGGGCAGTGGCCAGCAGAGGGGGGTGTTGGAGTGGGTTGGCTGCCGTTATGCAATCCGTGGTTTTTTTTTTGGGCTACCATCTGCCCTCTCCTGGGTACCAGAGGCATCACTTGGGAGGGTTGGAGTCAGGCCTCGTTGGTGTTGATGTTAGCTGTTACTCAGCCCTATCTGTAACCTTTTGCCTTCATGCTTTCACTCCAGCCTTATTTTCTAGTCTCTCTTTTTTTTTTCCCCTCTCTGTCTCCCTGTATGATTAGCGATAGTCCTCCCAGATCCTGGCCTCACCTTATCCGTATCTAAGACGGAAAAGAAGTTCTTTGTTCTAAAAAAAAAAAAAAAAGTCACTGACTTTGAGGCAGGAGCGATAAACTTGAAATGAGAAGCAAGCACACATTAACATAAACACACGCAAAGGGGAAGCAGCTAAATGAGAAAAGCCATGTAATTTGCCTGAGAGTGGGTAAAAAACTACCTTGTGGGTAGCTGAGTCTGAAGGGGAAGAACAAGACTTGCTCCTGTTTAGGGTCATAAAGAAGTTGTGTAAAGGAGCCTCTTTGGGGCAGAAGGGGAGAAAATAAGAGATAGGTTCCAAAAGATGATGACCAGAACAAAAATGAGGAGAGACTCTTGGAAGGGATGTCAGAAGCTGGTAAGAACTGAGAGATATGCAAAGAAAAACTGATTTCTTGCCTCGATTAGGATTTAAAGTACACCTCTTAGATTCTAACTCGATCCATTTAACATGACTTAAAGCCAGTCTGCTGTGTCCATATTAGACTGGTTAAATGACCGGTGTCCATATTAGACTGGTTTAATGACTGGATTATCCTTTGTTGCTAACATCACATGTTAAACTCAGTCTAGATTAAGCCTGAGAAAAAGAGGAGGCGGTAGATGTTGGAAAAAATGAGGCTGGAGAGGAGAAAGATGATGACGAAGAGATGATGCAGAAGATAACTGTTGCAAAGGCAAGGGGGACAGGCAATGTGCAAGAGAAGGAATGCAGATGGGCAGTGGTGGGTACAGAGCACAGCACAGAAGCTTGGGAGTGAAAGGGGACGCGTCCTAGAGAGCGAGTATGGGGCAGATTCACGAGCTTGTGGTGAGTTCATGAGCTTGTGGTGAGAAGGGGAGGCCAGAGGATCCGGTTGCACATTCCCATCGTGTTACCCTTCCTGGAGCTTTGGCTGCAGAGATGCTAAGGTGGAAGAGAACAGAAGAAGGGCCAGGAATTCCAGTTGCTGTGGAGGTGGGGAACAGGGGATAATGGGATTACAAAATTAGAAGACTTGAAGTCTATTTCCACGTCTGGCATGACTGACCCTTGTCATACGGCAAGGGCATTAAATAACCCTGACCTTTGTAAACTATTGGGAATATTAGTGCCCGCTGTTGTGGTAGTTGCTCTGCACAGTCCTTAACATTGTGTTCTGAGTAAAGGACTTAATGACAAATCAAGGATGACTTTGGCTGGAAGGATATTAATATGCCCAAGAAGATCCCCTTGTTCTAAGGCCTTACTGGCTACAATAGCTCATGTTGTCATTGAATCTAGCCTTACTTATTTATGAGGGGAAATAAACCGGTGTTCATCTCGGTGGGATAATTATTCTGCTACGGCTATCCCACACCCATTTTTATAGAAAATAAAAACACCTCAATCAGTAATAAGTATCCTGCTTCCAAAGCCATTTTTAGTCTGGAAAAAAAGTGTAGAGCTTTGAAACAACATGCACATCAGAAACAGATCATGTAACTATCAAAATAACCATTCATCGTGAAACAGCCTGATAAGAGATTTTTATAGCAGATCTAAGATAAGATGACTCACTACAAAAACTACAAGAAGAATTTGTTTACACTACTCCAAAGCTGCCCATTTGTGACCTACACTTTAACAAATGCAGACAAAAAGCCTAAAATGATCCAATGCACAACAGAACAATCACATTTTCTGTGCTTATTTGGCCCATGATGGGGTCGAAGGAAGCATCATTGGGAGAACTCAGGATGTTTTAGCATGGCCACAGATACTGACACTTTTTGCCTGAAAGAAGGGAAACTATCAACCTTTTACAAAATTCATGAGCCAGAGTAACTCTGAAGTAGTGGTAATTGTTGTATACCTAAAGGCAAAGTCCTCATCCGAGGTGGAGCAAGCGAGGACACCTGATTGCTTCAGCTGTGAACAGAAGACAACCAGCAAGCTTTAAAGGGAAGTGCCCTGTGGTGCTTCCAGGTTTTCTTAGAAACAGATGAGCTGGTCAGGTGAGATGGATTGCCACATGCCCTGTGGCCAGCCCAGAGACACCAGGGAGCTGCTACAGCGGGCTCACGGTCAAGAGCCAGTCTGGCCCCATGGGGTCTGTGTCTTTTTCCCTCCAGCCCCTCTGTGGGAGCAGGGAAGGGACAGCAAAGCCAAGGGACTTTGCAGAGCTTGCAGACCCTGCATCTGTCTGGGATCACTGGTCTTGGGTCAGTGCTGGCACGCTGGGTCTGCTGCTGTGACAGTGAGATCGCCTCAGCAACACCTCTGCCCAAGCCTTTTGAAGGTGAGAGGGGGAGAAGGAGACCCTAGTGCTGTTTCTAGTGCAGCCATATCCTGGTTCCCTTGGCCTTCTACTCACCAGGACAAGCAGTCCTGTTTGGTCAGGGCTGGGCAGCAAACTGTGGCTTTCTTAGGGGATGAGTATAAAGAGATCAGCCCATCTGTCCTTCAGAATGGGAGAAGATCTCCTGGAAGCAGAGGGTTGCAAAGTGCTGCCAATGGAACAGCTAACTTGTTGACCCAGATGTAGCTCCTCCTTTTGCTGTGCTGCCTTTCACCTCCCTGTTTTCCTTGGTGAAGTCAGGTGAGACTGGTAGGCTAT
This sequence comes from Ibidorhyncha struthersii, assembly GCA_013398815.1. Taxonomy (NCBI): domain Eukaryota; kingdom Metazoa; phylum Chordata; class Aves; order Charadriiformes; family Charadriidae; genus Ibidorhyncha; species Ibidorhyncha struthersii. Next base: position 82,285 of record VZSZ01003582.1, read on the forward strand.
GTGGAGGCTGGAGATCAAGCCAGGTCAGCTGAGGCTGGAAACCTGGGGGGGGGAGGGACGACACCAGCATCACGGGTCGGTCTCCAGAGCAGGAGGTGTTGCCCTGAGGAAAGCGCATAGAAAATGGGAGGGTGATTGCATGTCAGGGGATTAGGAAGGCAGCTGAAGAATATGTGGTGAGGGCAAAGATTTCCAATGGTAACAGAGCTCCTCCAGGAGGATTACCTGGGTGTGTAACAGAGGGATGTGCGGGCAGAGGGGACCCCAAGGGAAAGAGGCTTGTGGGAGAGCTGTTGTAAGGTAGGAATGACAGAGGTGGTAACTGGTGAACAGCCACAGGCTTGTCTGTGTCGGATTGCTGTGTTGAGTCCCCATCCAGTTTTTCAGGTTGTAGTAACTTGTGTTCACATGATTGGTGCAGTGGGTGACACACAGTCGCCTGGTCTCTTTGAAAGGGAGTTAAATTTATTGTCACTTAAACTGCTGTGGGTCCGTCTTAATTTCACACTGGTGGAAGCTGACAGATTCCCAGTGGTGAGTCACAAAGTGGGGCAGCTCTGGTAGGGCTCCAAAGCTGCAGGGAAGGTGGGGATACAGGGAACACAGAGTGGGGGGAACACAATATTTGAATGCCATTGATTGCTGCCAGATGTTGCAGCATCTTTCCAGCTGGGAAGGAGCCAGAGTGAAGTCAGGGCAATTATAAGATCCTCCCTGCCATGGATAAAATCCGTATCTGCCCTATGTGTCCTACTCCCACTGCTTAATATGCCCCCAACTCTTGTGTACATATGCACTTGCTCCTACTGTGGTTGTGCCTCCCCGCTTAAAGGATGGCAGAAGGGGGTACAGAGGCAACAGAAGAGGAGTGTAAGCTATTTCATTATGGAAATACGCAGTGGAGCATAGGGAATAGCTTATCTGCTTTACAAGTCAGCTTCAAATGGGAATTTGGAAGAGAAAATGTCCCCGTATCAGGGATTCTGCCTGTAGAGTTACACCACTAAGGTATCTTGGACACTTTCATTGGTTTGGTGGGAGTTGAAATATGACTGCCCACCAGCTAAGCATGTGACAGAGGAGGGAAAGCAGAGTGGAACTGCAAAGGATGGTGTCTGTCGGGGAATGTGGGCACGGTTTATTGCCTGAGAGCCGTGCGTGCTTGTCAGCCACATCTCTCTCTGCATCTCTGTAGCCCTTTCTATACTAGAAAGCAGAGGACCCAAACTGACCTCTGTGCTGTCTTCTGAGCACCTTGAAAACTGACCAAGGGAAGGGGCTGGGCAGGTTCAACATCCACAGCTGCTGCCTGGCAGGAGGAGACAGCTGATCTCTGCAGAGCGTACTGAACTCATATAAACCTGCTTCAGCACAGCAGTTTACCTCAGTTCCAGAAATTAGGCGATTAGGGAGCCAAAATTAGAGACAGAAAAAGATGTACGGTATTTGAGCATGTCATATTGATTCTCTGTGACTAGGGTCAAGGCAGGTCTTCACTGCACTGTAAACCACTAAGGTTTTGTTTAGCCTTTTGAAGGTCCCTGTGGGGAGAACAGGCCATAGGGCTGCAAGAGTAGGTTGCATTTTTGGTATGTATGCTTCAGTGTTAGTTTGGTCCTTTCTTTGACCAGGCTGTTTCCTGCCAACAACAGTTTAGGAACAATGTCACGGTACTGAGCAGCTCTTATTCCTCTCAGAAAAAAAGTAAGAATATGCTTGGGCTCACACAGGTGGTCACAATAATACTTTCATGTTCTGTGCAGCAATATCCCAAGGGCTATACCCCAGCTGCTTTTGGCGTATAACTCCACCCAGCGAGTGGCTTTGGTTTTCTTCCCAGTTTAGGGTGAGTGTCCTACTGGAACATCAGTTTCCCAGTCATCTAAGCACAAAAATTTGGAATGCAGCTCTAAAGGTCATTCTCTTGTTTCTGGCCTAGACTGGATGGACAGAAACTGACATGTGTAGGTTCTCCTGATAGCATCAGCTGTGCACATTCCCAGCAGGCAAGTGAGGGTTTATGATCCATAACTACTCTTTCTTACTTCCCAGCAAATTATTCTTTGGTGCCAGAGGCTTCAAGTAAGTAAAGGAGCGTGAAATCTAGGATGAACCTGAACCACACTGAAAATACAGCTTTTGTCGTGGCTCTCTTTAGCAGACCTAGCAGCCACCTGTGTGACGGTGTCTGCTTTTAGTCCACAGGAAGACTGTGGATTGCCGAGCTGGTGAAGCACCAGTCTGGGTCCCTGGATGTTGGTTTTGGTTTATCACAGTTTTTCTCTTGGGTCAAACCATGTAATCACTACATGCCCAGTTCCCATATCAGCAAAACAGAGTTAATACTAATTTGTTTCCCTTATGTATGTAGCTGTTGACATAGATCTTAAGGACATTCTCTTACTGTTTATATACAGTGCTTTCTACAGTGTCATCCTGATTTAAGCTGGACGCCTTAGGAGGAGTAATTAGTCCTATTAATAATCCATCCCTAGCCGGCTCCAGGCTCTGAAGATCATGTGATTGGTAGTTTTCATTTGTTGGTTTCTGCAATATTCTGAGCTCTGTGGGGTAAGCTCTGGAAGAACTGGGGGAGTGGCTGCCACGGGGAAGTCATTCCAGATCTTAAACTGAGCCTGGCACAGAATGGGATGGGATTCAGGAGATTTGGGTCTGCTATATGAACATCTGTTTGTCTTGGATAATGGCAACAGTGGTCAGACATGTATTTTACTACTACATTTCACCCCACAGTTTAAGGTGTTCCCAGAAATCTTGCATCAACACTTGATTAGGAATTAGTTGCAGATAAATATGTTAGTTACCGAGTTTTGAGCTTCACTGCATTTTTAGGTCAGTTCAGGATTTAGGGTCTCATGTGACTAGCACATTGTCCTCTCTGTCTCTGATCCAGTGATTCTTCTGAAAGGCTGAAGAATGTGTTATCTGATAAGTCTTTGGACCTGTTAAAGGTGGTTTGGCTCAGGGTCCCAAATTCCCAAGGAAATCTGAACTCTTGGCATGGGTTAGGCTGAATGGTTGTGGTGCCCTGCGCCTTTGTGAGAGCTGCATAGAGCCTGCCCCTAACATCAGGGATAGCGCAGGAGATATTTCTTGACCAAGAGAAACTTTGAAGACCTGAAAATTACTGAGTTGCTGAAGTAGTGGCCTTTCAACCAAAAAGAAAACCCTTCCGCGAGTAGTGGAGGAATCCTGCACGTGTTCTGTCCCCCGTGCTCAGTGCTGCACTAATTGCTTCACTTCAGACAACAATGCTGCAAGAACATCCTTCCCTTACACTGTCATGCAACTTGTACCCAGTTACTTTCTGAAAGGTGCAAGAATATCATCTACTAGAAAGAGATCTGTTTCTCTATCAGCTGTCACTATTTCCCCTTTTCTTCATTTGTGTTTTCTTGTCCCTTCTTTCACAAATATATTTCTTTTGCACAGCTATTCCTTTCTTACATTGTCTTAACCTGCCTCTTGGTTTTCTCTCCCTTTTTTTCCCTGTCCTTCATTTTCTGTAAGAGATATTTCCTTCCCTTGTGTTTTGCTTCAATTCTTCTTCATCCCTTTTTCCATTTCTCCGCCTCAGTCAGTGTGCTACCACAAGAAGATCTAAAAAAACAGATGAGCATTAAATTTGGATAAAAGGAGTGCTACAGCAGTTGTAGTGCCAGGACACTGTCTGGAGTTAACAAGTAGGTCTAAACAGGCTATACCCCACCTATGCACACAACATCCTTCCTTGGGAGAGTTTCCCAGGCCCACATCGAGGTCTGTTGTAGTTCACCCACCCTTTGTTCAGCTGCTTGTTCTACAAACAGGTAGTGTAGTGTTTGTTATTTAAGCCAGACTTCAATACAGGGGCTTACGAATCCAAAGGGGGATATAGGCAATGCTTAGGCAACTACACCTAAAAAACATGTTCCCCAAAAAACCACACTCTGGCTGTCGTATACTGGAGGCAAATTTCTGTCATTGCTTTATTTCTGAAAATACTGTTTGCATCCCTACTAGATCAGACACGACATGAAATGCAGTGGTGGTTAGTGTGTTTTTGTGAAAAAGCCTACTTGGGAAGCACTTCTCACCATTGGAGGCAACTGGAGTTTTCCTAAGAAGTTAGTGGTTGCAAATTCCGGGTCAGGCAGCGGGAAACAGCCCCATACAAAGAATAATCAGGGATGCATTGAGTATGAGGCATGAGGTAGCCCGATTCCTTACTTGGCACAGGTACAGAAAGCAGGTGATCTTGGCTTCTAGTCTTTGCTCCAGTCATTTTTTTCACCATCAGCATGTTTGAATTTATTAGGCAGAGCATATGTATATTTTAAGGACTACCAGAGGTAGTTAGAAGACCTAATGAGGCATTCAGAGCAGCATAGTGAGTGGGTTTGTCCTCCCAAGAGCAACTTGTGGGTCCATGAACACCATGCCTAGGAACACAGAAGAAGGGTCCCTTAATGGAGAAGCTGAACACGTCTCATATTCTGGGGTACTGCACTAAGCACAGGGCTACTCTGTCAGTGGAGAGCAAGAGCAAGTTCTTTAGTAGCTGCTTTCTTAGAAGTAAAGAGAGGGGTGAGTGCAGGTTCAGAAAGGGACAGGTTACAGGTCCCCTCTGAAGGGAGACACCTCCCAGCAGCGCTGAGTACAGCGACATAGCCTGGAGAGCGCTGGGCTTTACTATTTTCCTCTGTGCCATTCTGTATTACAGCTCCCCTGGGTGATGGCTTTTTGGATCCATAGTAGCAATATTCATGTCTCCTTCCGGGCTTTTGGTTTCCATTTAAGGGACTGAGAAAGTGCTTATGCCGCAGTGCTTAGCATTGTGGCATCTCAGCCTGGGATCTACTTTTAGTCTCTCTTTGTCTCAGTTCTGCATCTGAAAAAGGCTCTTTCCTCCTTTCAGTGGGGTGCTGTGAAAAATCAAGGTTGTGAGGTGTCCAGATCCTACAGTGCTGCAGAAGTGGTGTATATGCATACATGCCTCATGGATGAGGGGTGTATGTGTGTGCAATTAGCAACATATTTTTAGGCACTACATATTGTTCTGCGATCCCCTGAAGACTGAGGATGTGGCCAGATACTGGTCTATTCTGCGCCTGGTTCCAACTGACTGTAGCAGAAACAGGAATAACCCAGCAGTCCTTCAGCTGGGGACATTTGGCTCAAGGGCAGAGTCCCTGACATCACATCTAAATTCCCACGCTCGGTCTCACTCAGCCAGGTCCTCTTTGGTTTTGGCATGTCTTCTATTTCTACCACCTAAATTTTCCTGCTGTATTTCTGAGTGAAGGCTGCGTGGATGTCTCAACGGGAGATGTCTGCTCCTTGCTCTTACTTCTGAAAAATCTCATTCTGTTACATCAGTCCCTTCACTCACTCCATTGCCAAGGAGATTCAGGGAGGATGTCTGTCAGACTGACTGCTGTGAGGTATTCGCTTCTTTAGAAATGCAACTGCTTGGGGATGCAGGGCTGAGGTATGCACATATGTATGCCTGAGTGCACACCTAGGTGGGTCAGAAGTGAGGATTACCGAGAGGGACTCTGTGGTTTACCGTGGGAAGGCAAAGACAAGGAGCCTCACTGCAGCCTAGAAGAATGGTGAGCAGCGTGCAGGACCAAGGGACCTCTGCAGAGCAGCTGAGCCTGAGGACAATGACACTGAATACGCTCCAGCTGTCCAAAAAAAAAAAAGCAGCCGTCGCTCACCGTATCAATCCCCTGCAAACCTCATGTTTCTGAGGCTTCCACATGCGTTGCTGGCTCTGCCAAAAAGCCTGCTTTACCCGGCCTCCCTGCCTCCCTCCTGCCCGGCGCTGGCGCAGCTGATGGCAGCAGTGCTGCTGCGCTCGCTGAGGACGTGAGAGACCGCACGGCACCAGGATGCATCCCAGCTCCCTCCAGCCACCTCCCGTCTCCCAAAAGGCTGATGGCACTAATCAAGGACAGAGAAGGGCAGCTCCCCACCCCCAACTCGTGCTTTTAACCCTTTCTTTCCCAAGGGACTTGGGACAGAAGTGAGGGAAGTGCGGCTGCAGAGGTTGGGAGAGGGATGGGGAGGCACAGGCAGAGAGAAATGATGAGGGAAGGAGTGATGAGAGGAAGCGCGGCTGGGGAAAGGAGGAGACACTGGTGAGTCACAGGGCAAAGAGGCAATACATGTCGAGGAGGGAGTGTACAGAAAGAACGTACATTGCTGAGAAACAGACACAGCAACAGGGAGAAGGACGAATGGAAAAACCACAAAGGGGTGGAAGGAGGCTTGAAGAAAGAGAAAGAAGGGAAAAAGAAGAGAGGTGGCCTGACAGGGAGAAGGCACAAATACAGGAGGTGCCAAGAGCTGGCCAGAGGAGGGCTACATGACATGCTGAAACCAAGACACTCAGCCAGTGGGCACAAACATGGTGTCTGGCCCTGCCTAGAGCAGACTTTTGTAGAAGAGAAAGTACTGATGTTTAAAAATGCTGTTTAGTGGGGCGAAGACCGCTGGCTGAAGAGACCAGGTTTAAAGACTGGATGGATCCCTCAGTCTTTCCCTGTATGTGGTTTCCCTTCTGTATATCCCCTCGTTAGCACTCTTGTAGCTCTGTCAGTAGTCGGGGTTAATGGACTGGCCAGCATGTAGTCCCTACATGCTATGGCTCCTTGCAATCCTAGACCTGCCATCTCATTTTTTTAGTTTAATTTCCGAGCTGGGGAATGGCCAGCTCTACTTATCTGTGTCATCAACAGAAGAATCTACGCTCTTCCTCATGCATCCAGTCCCTGCTTTCCCAGGTCCATTTCCCCATACTCACATTGTTTGCAGAGCGATAAGAGACTTGGCAGGAGAGCTAATTCAGGAGTATAATCTCTTTCAAACAAAGTGCACCCTGTTCCCACCTGGTCAATTAAACTGGAACAAATCTGTGCAGAAGCACTGACCTGAGGCCAAGCACTTTCCCTCCTGGAAAGATGTGTGATGGCTTTCCCTCTGAGCAGCACCTCAGCCCTACCTGGAGCTGTGGGATGTATGAAGTAGCATCCTCATCCCCACTGCCCACTGTTTGCTCAGACAGATCACAGCAGGGACACAGCTGATTGCGATGGTGTTTTCTGTGTGATACATACCTGTACAATCTGCCCCAATCCCTGGAAGGAATGACTCCAAGAGTGAAGCCCCGGTTGGGACAAGTGGCATAGATGCTTTATGAATCTGTTGCTATCATAGACCAAAGCCACAGAGCAGTGCTGAGCCTGTTTCCTCCCATCTGTCCCACAATGTCTGTGATCTCTGGGGAACTCAGAGCTGAAGCTTCTCAATACTGAAGATATTTAAACCATCTTTGCCTCTAAACCTATTCTTGAAGGAGTCGCTTACCTCTCAGCAGCTGGCCCGTTCCTTACTGAGAAACGGGACCACAGTGAGAGCTGTTTTGAAGCAAACAAAATATCTGGGGGGCATGACTCTTGCTGGAGTGATGCGGATTGGAAGGAGGAAGCCGTGCAGCCAGGACTGTGACCTCTCCAGTTTCCAAAGCTTTCTCTGGGAGAGGCCTGGGTCAGCGCAGTCCCAGCTCCTGAGCAGCAACCTCTGCTGGGAGTTGCCACTTAAGAGTACCAAGGACCTCTCCTTACACTGAAGTGTAAAGCGAATGGTAGCTGTGCAGAACAGCACTTGTGGCCTACCGTGTCACAAACGGTGATGTAAAATATTAAAGGTATTGTACTTCACATCTTGTTGGAAAAAGTACAGATTTCTTTAGAAGATTTGGTCAACAGTGTTATGTTTCTTAATACTTTCAGCAAAACATCTCCCTACAGTTCAAGCACTGGGTTTCTGGGTTTTGAGACCTTATCACTCCAGAGAGTGGTATTTCTTGCACGACAAAATACTAAGAAAAAAACCCTCCTTCATTATCCACAGAAGTTTTCCTGTAGGATTTTATTTTGCTTTTATTTTTGTTAAGGGGAATGCTAATGTGAATGTGAAAGTTAATGTTTGGTTTCGGACAAACTGTGCCCAGTAGAAATAACAATATATATATAGGCTTTCAAATAGGGAACAGGTGAATACCAGTACACAGAAATGCATTCATATAAACAAATATAGTAGATACATGAATGCAAGCAAGCACAGATATGCAAACACACAAAAAAATACAACTATATATTATGTATACACTCACATGAACATGTGCATATGTACATACCTTTGTATGTATGAAGTAGCATGTGTGCACATATCCTTAGATATTGAAATGTATGCTCAGAAATAAAAGCATGTGCATATATATAGGGACATAATGTCATACACATGTACACATTTTAATATTGTGAATCCATGCACTGGTAATCTCAGACATGCTAGTATTTGTACAGGCGTGGAATAGCATACATTACATACCAGTTTATGTATCAGAACATAAAGTTATTCACATATGAACATTTTATATAGAAATGCAAGTGTAATACAGGCCCCAGAGAATCCTCCAACAGCCCGTAGAAACACACCTGAGCATTTGCGTACACAGCATCCTCGCAGATAGGCTACCTGAATGTAACTGCTCTAGTTTTCAAAAAGATGAGGAGGGCCACGGGCAAGCAGATAACACCTGCGTGGAGGAGTGGAAGTGAGCCGTGAAAGAGTGCAGGAATTATGCTGGGGGAGGACCAAGGGTGTGTGGAGCACCCAGAGGGATCAATGCAAGAGCCAGATGGGTTTGCATGAGCAGGGCCGCGCCACTGGAGGGTGAGGAAGGAGGCTGGGGAAGAGCTAGAGAGCGTGAATCAGGAAATGCGTGGTCTTCCCCTGAAAAGAGTGTATAGAATGAAGAGGCGGCTTAGGGGAGATGCCCACCCTGGCTTGCTGGCCCCCTGTTTCTAAGGGGGAATGGGGGCCGAACTGCTGGGATGGGGTGATGAGGCTGCATTCTGGGATTCCTCCTGCCCTCTTTCTGGTGGCTGACCCTGCTGGCAATGCAACGTGGGACTGGCTGCATAAGGCAGCTCTTCCTAAAGGTGGGTTTCATCTCATCTTTCCTTGTCCGCTCCGCCTGGATCTCAGCACAGGAGTGGTGTGCCATGTTTTGGAGCGCTATTCACACCACCCTCTTTCTCGTCCTACACAGGCTGCTCCTTGTGCTCCTGGCTCCTGAGCAGCAAGTGTGGGGTGCTGTACTTGGTGGTGAGAAGGAAGCACTACCACAGGGCACCTCAGAGCATCTCCTGCTGGGAGAGGAGTGATAAACGCCTGTGTGCTAGACTGGCTTAGCCATAGTTAGCCCGGGAGGTGAAACAAGCCCACATATGGAGAGGGAGAAGCTCAAATCCTGCCACCAGAGTGCTTCCAGCCCAACAGCAGCTAATTTTAGACTATAACAGCAAGGGGAGCAGAGACAGGTCAGCCAGGGGCTTTGTTTCTTTTTGGCGAGTCCTGCTGCCGTAAACACATGTGATGTCAGTGAGACATTTTCACAGCCTCGGTTCCCTCCCTCACCCCAGGCTACAACCCTTCCTTCATGCCAGGGCTGGAAAACATAGCGTGAGTGGGGCCAGGTGCCTGGGAGCAGAACACGGCTGGATGAGAAATGCCTCCAGAAGTGGTGTTTGGGAAGCCGCAGCTCTGCTTTGTCGCCAGTTATGTGTCAGTGTGTTTCTGTGTCTGAGCTGGCGTGTCAATGTATGTATGTCTAATGTGTGTATTTGCTGGGCAGTGTGTATGTACAGTGGGTGGGTTCGGCTCTGCGTACTGTATGTGTATGTGCTGGCTGTGCGGGTAGTTTTCTTTTAGTAACGTTAGGGTGTGAGAAGTATGCCTAAATGGGGACGTGAGATAAGGTAGCTTACCCTGGTGAAATGCCTCCACCCCGTGCCGCGGCGTGCAGGCCCAGACTGGCTCCATGTGCCAGCAGGCAGCATGCCCCAGCACCTCTTGCGCGGGCGCTGGATTGACCAGGCTAGGCGTAAAACGCTGCTGTGAGGGAGCCGATGCTTTCTGATCGGTATCTGTGCGACCGAAACACTGCAGCTGGTTAAGCAGCTAGAGAGCATTGTCTAGCTGAATTCGTCAAACTTCCCATCCATCCTTTCGTCGGGCTGGCGCAGTGCCCCGCACGTACCAAAGAGGGATTCCTTTTATGTCTTCCAGAGAAAAAATGTTTCCCTTCCTTAAGAAACAACATTTTTCCATCTGAATGTAGTATTTTCCTGAGAAATATAAAGATTAGTTTTGTGAAGACCCACCAAAACCAACCCACTCTTTATGCGTGTGCTTTTCAGCTCTCAGGAAAAAGAGGGAAGGGTCATCTGAGGTCTCAGCTGAACGGCAACCCTAATTCCCTCTATCCCATACCTTCTGTTCCTCTCCAGGCCTCTTCATGAACCAACCACTCTCCTGAACTGGGTGTATTTTCCTATTGGTAGGCTGCTGCTCAGGTCTTTGCTAGGAAATTCTGTTTGTAATTTTACTCCTCATTACATTTTTTTTTTCTCTACTAATGCTGATGGTTTTTAATTGAACTTCATTAGCAACGTTGTTTTCTTACATTGCCCTTCAAATTCAATTTCTTGCACAAGGTGGAGAAAACCACAGCGAGATGCAGCAGCTGATAAATAAGAAAACATCACTACAGATATTTTGGTCAAAGCCTCTTGCTCCTGCCCCTGCAGCCTCATGCTAGCTCACCCCTGAGCTCCCAACACAGCTCTGCCGGTGCCTCCACCTCCCTAGCTGCCACACATCCCAGTCCAGGACTGGGACGTGGGTTTTGGGGCAGTTTCGGATGTAGTTCACCTGTTGCTTGTACATTCCAGAGAAAAGGAGGCAGAAACTGACAGAGATCAGTTACTTATGGAAACCGTGTATTTACAGCAATCTCCGTGAGTCACATTCACGTACTTCATTATTGCTATTCTTAGATGTGGACCAATGTTAGAATAAAACAAGACAAATAGATAGCACAAGAAAAAGGCGAAAGCCTCCTCTTTGCTAGGCAGCCTGGTTGCCCAAGCAACATCAATCAGAAAAAAAGTAGGTTTGTGGCCTAGATGCTGAGCAGGAATCTTTTTCCAGGGCCTGAAGTGTTATGGGAAGCGGGACTCAGCAACCTTAGATGACTTTCTGGGGGCTGTCACGTCTCTCACATAGCACCGAGATAGGTACAGGAAGCAGAATTTTCAATATGATGCTACTGCTTGTGGTTTACCCTCCAGTGTGTTGGTTTCTGCAGAACTATTCATTTTTTTTACGAAAGTTACTTCCCCATTGCAAGTGATTGTTTAAGTGTTAAATGCTGGTTTCCGCAGATTTTTTTTTTTTTTTAATGTTACTTCCCCTTTGCAAGCAACTGTTAAAGTATTAAAAACTTTTGACTTCAGTGATTTGATTAATCGACTAGGTTAATTAGGAAAGTTTTCAGAGGTATTAGCTCCAACCTACATTCCCCCGTGACAGAGGGCAGAGGTTAAAGGTGGCTTTGGTTTAATGCCATGATCTCTTCAGTGCTGTGTCTGTGCTCTCCTGGTTGGGTAATTCTGCAATTTCCTCCTGTACCTCTGTCTCTCTGTGTTCATCTTTTCTGTCTGTTCACCTGTTATCCCTTTTCCTCTGGTACTTTGCTGCTGCCTTTTCCTTTCTTTTCTGTTTTATTCCTCTGCCTTACCCTTCTAATCTCTTTTAGTGCTTTTTTTCTTCTCTTCATTATGCCTTTTCCTTTCTTTTGTTTTTGCCTTCTGTCTCTCCATTGATTCTCTTCTCACTCTCTTAACCTCCTGTTGTCTACAGGCCAACCTACTCCTCACCCATCCTCTTGTTTCTCTCTTTTATCTTTCCTCCTTTTTCCCACTCCTTCTCAGCTCCCCTCAACAATAGAAGTTACTCATGGCTTGTGGGGGAAGCATCTGGCCCATGCTGGCTCTCATTCTCTCTCCTTTGTTCTGAATGCTCTTTTGTTATGAACACAACAATCAGAAAAGCACAAAATCATTTCTCAAGGCAAACACTGTATAATAATCCTCCTTGTCCCTGCTCCTCTTATCTCTGAAGAATTTGTTCTCCAGGCAAAATAATAAGAAACATGAGAAAGGATTCACTAAACTTGGAGGTGAAAGATAGTCTGGAATGAGCTTCATCGTATGGGGCAGCACCACTGAACAGAAAGTTGGGCAGATATGGGAAAGCAACTAATGTAAGGTGAAATATAGCTTGCCGGGAGCTTGGCCAGCAGAGTGATGACCCTACGGTTGATCAGTCCCTGTTTCTATTAGGTTGTGGAGGTGTGGGCAGGATCAGAATTTTATTTTTTAATTATTATTTATATTTTTTTTTTAGCACCCAATTTCTTGTACCTTCTCCCCATTTGTCCCTTGAGCCAAGGCCTTGTACATAGGTAATGTGTTTTCCAGAAAACTACCTGTTGGAGCTCCACTGACATTCTCAAAAAGCCCCGGCAAGGTGCTTCTGTGGGGTCACGTGCCAGCTCCAGCCTCTGGGATAACTTACGATAAGAACAGGCTTGCCCATTGTTGGGGCTCTTGCTTAATGCTAAGTAGGCATTCTCTGATTAAAATAGCTTTCCTCCGAAAATGTAAGTTCCCTGGAATTGAAATGTTATTTGGCATGCACTAGTGTAGACATGCAAGTGTTCTCAAAGCTAAGAAGAAAAAAGCTCGTTAAGCAAAAGGTGAGCCTTTCCCAACCCCCATAGCTCCGTGGTTAGGATACTGGTGTTTAATGTGGGGCAGCCGGCACCAAGTTCTACCTGGGGCCGGTTCTGCCGGGCCCTTCCCTTAGAAATCTCTGCCGGGCCCTTCCCTTAGAAATCTTGTGTCTGGCTGGCCACTGGCAACCTGCAGTGAGCCTCCTCCATCCTAGTGCAGTTAATGCACTTTGCATAATACACGAGTGTTATGTTCACAAAAAGACTAGGTGGATAGTTTCAGTTGGTGCTGTAAGTTGGTGCTAAGCAGGCTTTAAGGTACTTCCCCCAACAGCTGATCTTCAGAAGAATTATCTTTGATGTAGGAGGTAGGTGTGTGTCCTAGGACAGAAACAAAACTGATATTTAGGAGGAACAGGCTGCGATGCAAACTTTAAATTTAAATATTTGAGCACCAGCAGATGAATTCAGACTGGGGTAAAACTAACTGAAATGGGGAGGGTGGGGTATTTTCTCCACATTCCTTAGGGAAATGTGGTTTTCAGCGATGCATTTTGAGCTCGTGTCTCTTTCTTACTGCTGTTTACTCCACCAGCTCTCTAAAGTGCCACCCACTGTGTTCTGCATCGTGTGTTAGAGATTTAACTTTCAGCTAGACTCTTGTTGCTTCTAAGTTGGACTGCTAGCTACGTATGTGTTTATTCTAATCTTGAAGTTTGGATCACTTAGCCCTTAAAACCGAGTCATGTGAGTCAAGAATAAACTAGGAATGAGGCCATTTCAGAAGAACGCTTTGCGCAGTCTGAAGATTGCATCTGAAATTTGGAAATGCTTAGAGCCTCCCCAAATATGGCAACTTCCCACACTAACCAGTAAATGAGTATTTCCAGACCTAATGCCAGGGTTTGAGACAGCTGGGTGATCAGATTCAAGGTGGAGTTTGCTATGCTTGCAAACAAGTGGAAAATAATAGGAAATAGGAAAAAGATTAGTCAAACAAAGAGTGTTTGGGAATTAGGGCTGGATCTGGCAGCCTGATAGAGGCAAGGCTGCCACATCGCCTTGCTCCCTGGTGCAACCAGGAGCAAGGCTGAACCTGTATTCCCAGTCAGCATGTGCACAGAAACACACATGTACACCACACGGCTGCCACCCAGATCTATGCAGACACACAGAGCATTTACACAAACACAAACAGCACCAATGGTCTCATCCTGTTCCCTTCCCAGACTGAGCAGGATGGAGGTCCACTAGTGGGAAACATATATACATATATATGTGTGTATAAGGCGGATCCTTCCAGGAGCTGGGCTCAGACACTCAGTGCCCCTGGATCCCAGCCTTCCCAGTTGCTGGCACCTGGGCATATGAGATTCCAAGGCTGCAGCCCCACTCCTGTTGCTGGTACAGACCCCATCACTGACACACACCATGGCTGGCCAGGACTCCCCTGGTCCCTCCAGTAGGCAACCTGCCACAGCCTCATCCCTAGAGACACAGACACCAGTGGGTCTCACCTCTATAGACCTGCAGACCCCATGGTCTCTCCAGCAGCTGACTGGTACTGCTCTGGGCCCTCTGAAATGCAGCTTCTCCCTTACAGGCACCCTCCGGCTTCCAGGCCACTTCACCTGCTTGCCGGCGGGTCCAGTTGGATCTTTGTTAGTGCTCACAGCCTCACCTGCATGCCCGCACTCGCTGCACCGCGGCACACGGGCCTCTGTGACCTGGCGCTCAGACCCCCATACGCACCACATCACCCCAGCCCCAAACAGAGAGTACCTCACCTGGGAAAAGAATCAGAAACAGAATTTAATAACAAGATAGGAGAGACTGTGCTGATCGAGTACAGGACAAGGCTGGACAAGCGTGCTGGGCAGCCAACAGTTTGCATGCAACTGGTCCTTTTTCCCCACTTCTCCCCTTCTTTCCCCAATTTGATTCCGGCCTTAAACATCCCATAGTAAGTCCCGTGCAATCCCAAAATGCTCTTCCCCTGCATCCTCTAATATGTCCGGTGCCCCTGTCCGCAGCGCCCCTCCCTCTCCCCCCCTCTGAAAGGTGCTCCCCAACCCTTCATTCTTCCCGATGGGTTTCACACCTCCACAGTGGGGCTGATGGCTCTCCCGGGAGAGCCCTGGGAGGGGCGGGAGCAGGCAGGATGTCCCTTCCTCCCAGTCCTTAATTTGGGTTGCCACCTGCCATTGTGCCCCGCCGGGGGTGTGTGAAAAGGGGGCCTTTGATGTGCTGATGGCTCCTGTGATGGGCCTGGGGTGTAGCTGGGGGCAGGGTGTCGTTTGGGCTCCTCCTCCTGCCGTTGTCTCTCTGTGCCCCTTCGTGGGTGGGCGGACCCGTTTTTGTCACAGAGCCTAAGAGGACTGTGGGGGCTTCCCCCCGTCCTCCCTACACAACTGTTTTTCTGTTGGGAATAGTATTTTACCACCACCACAATAAACACCCGTGAAGGGAGCGAGGGAAACCGTCACCCCATTTGACCTGTTAATTTGCAGTTACGTGTGGTCAGGTGACCGCGCCAAATAAACAGCAGAAGTAAAACTTAAG
>VZSZ01003582.1:103397-125587 GCA_013398815.1 Ibidorhyncha struthersii
AGGGCTGGGGGAGGGTGAGGTGGGCAGCACTTGCCACCAGGTCTGGTATACTGTCCTGTCATAGTGTGGGTGAGGAACTGGAGTATTTAAATCACACTCTCTCTCCAATTCTTGGTGTAGATCTTTGGCCTGGAGGGAATCATGGGTACTGAAGCACTTTGGCCACTGCTTTTGGGGTTCACGATCCTTCCAGCAATCCTGCAGTGTGTGGCTCTTCTTTTCTGCCCTGAGAGCCCCCGTTTCCTGTTGATCAACAAGATGGAGGAAGAGAAAGCGCAAGCAGGTAAGAACTTGTTTGTGAAGGGGCAGGGCTGTATTCTGGCTCCCAGCCTGCACTCAAGTTGAGTGGGAGGCCAGGACTGACTGTGGAGCCTGTGGTGGATGAGGGTGTGACTCCCAGAGGGCACCAGGCCTACCCTCCCATCCTTTAGGTTGCACCAGTGCTGGGACCTGTGAGAAACCTGGCATCCTAGCAGAGACTCCAGGTGGGATTAAGATGTGAGGAGTGACACCTGGCATGGTGGGATGTAGAAGGGCCAGCTCCTGCAGCTGTCAGCTCCCCCTGAAAGGCAGAAAATAGGCTGATGTGTAACGAGGAGCCTGGGGAATGTTTCCCTCTCCTGCTGCAGAGGGCTGGAGTCAACTCTGGCAAGCGTGTGAGCAGAATTAGGCATCCAAACACGAGTTTGGACATCAAGCACCATGAGCAGGGCTTGGGCCTGCTTTCCATAATGATCACAACTCTCTGACCTCTGGATTGAAAACATGAACAACGCTGCATGTGGAGATTTGTTTCCCATGCAGCAGGCCCAAAAGCTGACTGGCAGGTGGTCCAGTCTTCCCAGCGTGCCCTCCCTGAGAAGCAGGCCAGGGTGGGGGGAACCTACTGGCCATGGGTGTATTATATATGTCTTTTTTTTATTATTTTATTCCCTCCAGTCCTCCAGAAGCTCCGTGGTGTACGTGATGTGTCTCAAGACATCCAGGAGATGAAAGAAGAGAGTGCTAAAATGTCCCAGGAAAAGAAAGCAACTGTGCCAGAGCTCTTCCGTTCTCCAAACTACCGTCAAGCCATTATCATTGCCATCATGCTACAGCTCTCCCAACAGCTCTCAGGCATCAATGCTGTGAGTTACTGTCTGTCCCATCTGCTGGGCCTCCCTTATCTCTGGCTACACGTGCACGTGCCACTAATGTTGAGAGAACAGTGCTTCCAAAAACCTCTTTGCGCTTTGACTGGAAATCACTGTTTTGTGATACTGCAGAGATTCCTAAGATGGAAGGTGGAGATTATATTGGCTTTCACTTTTCCCACACACACCCCGGCAAGACATTACAGTCTTGCATCAAGTGAATGAACCTGAGCTGGAAGTATGCTGTTTTATATGTTGAGTGCTTGTTAGAAACTGTTGGCTCTGCAAGCCATTAGGCAGAAAACGAGGGACACGCTGCCAAACACTGGAATTGTGATGGTGTCCAACTTTTTCTTATCTTCCCAGGTATTCTATTATTCTACAGGGATTTTTGAAAGAGCTGGTATCACACAGCCTGTGTATGCCACTATTGGAGCTGGTGTGGTAAACACAGTCTTCACTGTTGTGTCGGTAAGTGGAACAGGGCCTTATGGTGAGAGGTAACTTGTCTGCCTGGGCTTTTTTTGGGAGGTGTGAATGAAGCCAAGTAGCCAGGCTGTGGCAGAGCATTGGGCTGGGCAATGGCCTATAAAAGCAAAGAAAAGAATGCATTAAAAACATTGTGGGAGGAGAAGAGGGGAGAAAGAGGTATTATCCTTTTAGAAGAAAGGGAAGGTGAAAAGGACTGCGTGGGGAGATAAAATGATGAGAGAAGGCAGTAGCAAGAGCCAGAGAGGAAAAAATTATGCCAAGGATGGGGCAGCCTGGGGACTTGCACTGAGGGCTACAGGCAGATAAAAGAGGCACAGGGCACACTGAGCAAGGGACCCTCTTCAGCTCTTGGTACCAAAGTTACAGATTTTTTTTGTCTTCTTCTGCCATGTTTCCAGCTGTTCCTGGTGGAGCGTGCAGGGCGCAGGACCCTCCATTTAGTTGGTTTGGGTGGCATGGCTGTGTGTGCTGTTCTTATGACCATCGCTTTAGCTCTGAAGGTGAGTAATCGGTGTTCTTGTCCAGGCTGACCCCAGCAGGGAACCTATAAGACTATAGAGCTGCCTTGCCCTGCAATTCTGCCCTGTAGGCAGGTATGGCTGGGGCTAGAGCTGAGTGTGTGGTGGAGAGCACAACTTCCTAACTGCAGAAACTGTGCCACAGTGTTCACAGTGCAGCTGAAAAAATTGATGCTGGAGACGGCATTGTGCTGTGCCAGGTTTGCCTCAAATTGCATCTGATCATGTTTTGTTCCCTTGCAGGATGTTGTGGAGTGGATCAGATACATCAGCATTGTTGCCACTTTTGGCTTCGTGGCTCTTTTTGAGATTGGCCCTGGCCCTATCCCCTGGTTCATTGTGGCAGAACTCTTCAGCCAGGGCCCACGGCCTGCAGCCATGGCAGTGGCTGGTTGTTCCAACTGGACCTCTAATTTCTTGGTGGGAATGCTCTTCCCCTATGCAGAGGTAAGGACCCAGTTTGCAAAGCACTGTGAGTGCAGCAGCATTGGAATAGGTGTCCAGAGTGGTTGTAGAATCTCCATCCTTGGAGATTTCAAAACATGACTGTATGACCCTTAACTTGATCTCGCCTTGGAGTTGTCCCTGCTTTTTGACCAGAACGCTGATCAGTCTTTAGAGGTCCCTGATTCTGTGTTCTAATTGTTACTGGAGGTTAATTGTAGCACATCAGATTTTCCCTTTAAAAGCTTCAATTTTGGTCACCCTCAGGAACTTAAAAGCATTTCAGAAGCCCACAGGAACCTGATTTAATTTTAAACAATACTGTGTTGAGAAAAAGTCAATAAAGGCATTGCTGGAGAAAGATGTTAGGATTTTGACCTGTCAACAGCAAATAACCTTGCATTTAGGTCTATGAACTTCTCAAATTAAAACTTCCTGCTTTTGTTCTGCCTGCAGAAACTATGTGGCTCCTATGTCTTCCTCATCTTCCTTGTTTTCCTGGTCATCTTCTTTGTCTTCACATTCTTCAAAGTGCCAGAGACCAAGGGCAGGACTTTTGAAGACATCTCCAGGGGCTTTGAAGGACGAGCAGAAGCTAGCCCTACATCACCTGTGGAGAAGAACCCCATGGTGGAGCTGAACAGCATACAACCCGACAAAGAAGTTGCCTAAGATTCATGACACACTCCTCCTTCGACTCTGACGTGCTTAAAGAGTCATTAAAGGAATAAGCAAAGAAAACCACGAGAACTGGGACATTTTTTTCCCCCCTCAATTGCTGCTATTTTCTTCTTTGCACCCACATATTCCCCCATTCTGCCAGGCTTACCAGCATTAAGCAAATTTGATATGGGTGATCAAGTACTGGAAGGCATCTGGCACTTGCAAAAATATTTTCATCTTCCCTGTCACAAACATCAGGAGAACAGAGAAGAGCTGGCAATATTTTTGCTTTTCTCACCTTATAATTGCTATTTGGGGTTAGCATACTTATGCACGCAGTGACCGTTATGCATTTGAATCTAATGACTATTTTTGTAGTGAGTTGAAGTGGCCCACTAAACAAGTCCCCGGCCCTTTGAGTCTACTCTGTGTGTGTGCAGTGTTACACTGGAATTTAACAAGCCTACCAAAAAGCCATCTCCTTGCTTTTTCCTTTCCAGTGTGCACTTTTTTTCAGCCTCAGGAAAAAGGGGACCAAGTTACATGCATATTTTTTCCTGCTCTTTTATTTTTTTTATAGACAGACTGAAAGCATACTTTTACTTAAGTTTATTTATTTGTATGTCACTTTGTAAATATTTATTTTTTTAATGGTGTACAAAAATGTACAGATAAAGAAATTGAAGATGTTTAAGAGAAACAGCTATTCTAACAAAAGATGCTGTAGACTTGAGGTGCAATAAGACTGTAAAGGAGAAATGTGGAGATTGGGCATTTTGGACGGTATGTACAGCAGAGCCAATTATGCACATCACTTAAGTTATTTGTGCCCTCTGGAAAGAAGTGCAAAGAACTGTGTACTAGTGACGAGGTATGTTTGTTTGTCCACCAAAATCTGTTATTTGGGATTTTTTAGGTGCCAACTTTAAATACTGTTTCTGAGTGATTGGAAAGTGTGGTATGGCAGCAAATGGGTGGTGTTAGTTTTTTATTTTCAGTCATGGTTAAGCATTGTATGAGATGAGGGTGGTGATTGCGAACCAGAAGGTTAACTTTTCCTGCTTGCCTTCTGCTGTCTTCTAGTAGGTCAGAAAGTTTGAAATTTGCAGATTGTTACTTAAAGGTGTGCAAGGATAACAATTATTTTCCAAAAGCTGTATTTTCTTAGCAATTGTTCTTATAAATACCCTTCTGGACACAGGCATGGTCAGTTATGGCAGGTAGGTTCATAAAGGTAGAGATGCAGGACTAGAGACCAGAGCTACTGCAGCTTGCTAGCTTAGTGTGAAACGTGTTTTTGCCCCGTGTGTCCTCTCTAGAAGACCTGTGTGATGTTATGCCCACCAGCGTGCAGTATGCTGTGTAGATGTGTACAGCCCTATAATAGTGCCTCTGTTAAAAGGGATATGGCAGACAGTAATTGTACACCAGTAAATATTGGTCTCTCTGCTTGTCATACTGCGAGGCAATCGAGAGTATGTATACATCCACCCTTGCTGCCAAGCTAGCACAGTTCAGGAAGGCAAAAAGTAGCACATACAGTATACTTGCAATCAAGGGATGGGAGCTTTGCTTCACTGACTGCAGTGCTCTGTCGAGAGAAACTCCAGGCTCGTGTCTGTCCAGACCTGCACAAGCTAGCTAAAGGTACCGCAGAGGTAGGTCTAGTTTAAACTGCTCTAAAAGATCTCTGGTTTTGGACTTAATTGAAGTCTGGTCTACCCGCAAACTCATGTGGGAGTTCATTGCTGGATATGCCAGAAGAGAGGCAGGCCCACAGATTCCAAGGTGGGTAAGAGGAAGAAAGGGTCAGAAAGACAGGAATGAGCAAAATCAGTAGCCCAAGCGTTCCTGACAACATATGCTTCAGAGCAGGTCAGAGAAGTTCCTATTGATGTATATTCTGGGGGCGTGTATCTGGCACTTCCAGTAACTAGTGATGACATTTCTACCTTCCCTACTGAGAAACAGTTGCAAAGATCAGTAAAAGTTCCTGCTGTGAAATACTTCCTGTGACTTCATTTGAAATACTCCAGCTTTGCACAACGCAATCCTATTACAACCAGTTTTCCCTAGCTTTCTGTCAGGCTTCCATGCCAGATATTTATTCTCAGAAGTATTATATATTACTTTCCCAACTTTCATACTTTGGCTCAGTTATATGGATTTTTGTGCCCTTTGACCCTCCAGCACTTCTAGACATGGTATTTCTGTATGGGCATCTACATGTTAGGAAATACCCGCTACAGCTGTGCATAGGAGCATTCTGTTTTTTGCATTGGAGATGTGTGTTGGCTTGGACCGAAACGTGTAGGTCTTTCTCACGTGGTATCTCTTTGTTGTTTTCTTTTTCTGTAACAGCATTGTGAATATTTCGGATGGGTTTTATATGCTTATTAATGTGGTTGTTTCCTGTTTTTAAAATAAAAATTATAGAACTAAGTGTCAGTGTTCTGTTCATTACTCTTTTATCGCAGCCTGGGACTGCATCCTGGAATGTGCCCAGCTTCTGCCCTGCAACCTTTCTGGTTAGCCCAGCATCCCGGATTTGCTGTTTTATTCTAGTGGAAAAGACCACTTCTCTCAGCCTCCATGCATATCACCTTAATAAGTTCCCTTACTACTATTCCTATTTTAAACTGAAAAATCCCAAATGGCATGGAAAGTCTTATGTCTGTGGAACCAGAAGTCCCTAGGATGTGTATGAGTAACTCCATCACTGGAGAACCCTTCTGGGAGAGAAACCACTCGAGTGGACAAGAGAAGATCCTGGAGTGTGACAAGTGACATCAACCCCATCAAAGGTTTCGCTGCCATTTTACAGGCTAGAGCATGTTAAAGAGTGTCACTGCCAAAATTTGTTGCTTTTTGCTTGTGTTACTTCTGATGAACATATTTGTGTACCAGATAAGAAAAGCAGTTAATTTCTGTGAGAAGAAATGTGGAAAAACAAAACACTTTATTGGAGGTCAATTTCACTGCTGTGTGCCCTGTGCACAAAACTTGATATCTGACTTTGTGCTCTTAAATTCCAGACATCTCAGTAGCTGGGGAGACTGGAGATGTCTCCTTTGGGAAGGTACCCTGGTGAAAGTCCAAGCAGTGTTGCAGTCTTACCTCCAAGCAAAGCTGCTAAATAGCCCTCAAAGAAGGGACATTTGCTAGTTCTGGGGGGGAAGACTTCACCATCATTGATTTCATTTGAGAGGAAGGAAGGTGTGGACACTCTGACAGTATGGTGGGACCACAGTGGAGCAGCAGCAGGAGGTGATTTGGTACAACCTCTTCCTGCTGTACACATAATGAGGAAAGGTTCTGCAAGCAGGTAGATCAAACACATCAAACACATTTAGTTGCACAGAATATTTACCTCTCTTTGTGCCTTTTTTTTTTTTTTTCCCCCCCAGGCTTTCGCTTTCCGCAGACCAGACCAAGGACACACTTCCAAGGTTTTCTTCACTTTGAGAAGGACTCTTTGAAGACGGGTGAGATACTTACTGGAAAACCTGGGGTACATGGCTCTGGTCTGTCATGCTTATGCTTTAGCCTGGCCCTGTCTTTACAGTGTGCAATACCAGACAAGACCCAGTTGTCTTCATAATATGCTGCTGCAAGGAGACAGCACCCAGGGAAATTGGGGAAAGAAAATGGTTTTATTTCCTAAAATATATATTAGCTAAGACAGTTGAATTGGTGCTGCTAAAAAGTATACCATATCTAGTGGAGGCAGGCTGTGTAACTCTTCAAACAGTTCACTTGCTGTGGTAAACCTTGTTTCTATGCTATAACCCACTAAAATACACACTGTTTACAAGAATTTTCTCTTCTTTCTCCATGAGACACAGCTTCAGCATTTCTGATAAACACATGACTGACCTGCTAAGTCTGTTTTCTGCTTGCGTTGCACAACCATTTTTTGTTTAGCAAATGGTCACATGGATTTGTGTAAGGCAGTCGCACTGGTGCACCAGTCACTGTGGCATGCAGTGTTGGGACCACTGCAGATCGTGTACTGAACAAGTAACCAGCCATTCATGCAATGATCAGCCTGGTCAAACATTACCCAGTCTTTCATTTCTGCTCTGGTCTCTGTTTCATCCTGTTGTCTTCTCTTCTCGATCATGAACAAATTTGCCATCAAGTATTCAGCTGTTTGTTTTTTTTTTTTTTATATTCCTGTCACCAACTGCTTTTGTCACCCAGACTGCATATTATCCTGTTTTTAACTTGTATTCATACATTAAATACTTTGTGGTGTGGTCTGGACTATCTTTGCTCCCCTCTGCTTCACTTATATCATAGAATTGTTAAGGTTGGAAGGGACCTTTAAGGTCATCGAATCCAACCATTAACCTAACCTAACAAACCCACTTCTAAACCATATCCCCAAGTACCACGTCTACCCTTTTTTTAAACACCTCCAGGGACGGCGAGTCCACCACCTCCCTGGGCAGCCTATTCCGATGTTGGATAACCCTTTCAGCGAAAAAAATTTCCTAATATCCAATCTAAACCTCGCCTGGCTTAACTTGAACCCATTTCCTCTTGTCCTATCGCTTGTCACCAGGGAGAAGAGGTCAGTCCCCACTTCTTTCCAAGTGGTCTCTCTGGTATTGATCAAAGCTCTCAATGACACATCTTGACCTCATAGCTCTGCTTTGAGTCTAGTCTTTGATGCAAGTCTATGACCTAAAGAGTCCACAAGATTTAGGACAGTGTCATCAGAATAATTTTCCACTGAGGAAGGCATAAAGATGCAGAGCCAGCAGAAGATGAAAGCTGGGAGCAGTGGTGAAGTTGTGGAGGGATATGTGTGCAGCAGCGTGGCTGGAGAAGTTTAAGGTGTATGGAAGAGCCCGTAGGAGGCTGAGTACAGAAGGAAAACAGTGAAGATTATAAGGATGTACTGCAGTAATCAGTAAAAAGAGAACAGTGAGTTGCTGATACCCAAGGAAAGGAGGAATGAGATGCAAGCTAAAAAAACCCCAAGTTCTGGAAGAAAGGTGAGGCATTCATGAACGTGAGAAAGTGAAACAGAGCCTGAGAGAAGAGTGTGAACTTTGACAGAAGCAGGTTAGAGGGTGAGGCGGAGAAACAGAAGAGAATGTTCGCTAGAAAGGCGACAGCACCAAAGTATGGGCTCTTGAGCTGCATGTAAAATAACATCAAGCCTGATAGGACTCTGGTAACTTATGACTCACAGAGAAGAGGTCATCAGTTCTTGAGGGAAAGGCAAATATGGGTGTGCTCTCCACCATGAATGTCCACAAGAACCTTTGCAGCTGAAACAAATAGCTATTTCAGAGCTACAGCCTTCCTAGCAGTGGGACCTCACCTCTTGGTCCATAAAGTTGGGGTTCTGCTTGCTTGAAGGGGGGCATTAAAAATGCCTATGAAGTGCCACAGCCAGGGAAAAATGATTGGCATGCAAAATATAACTGGCTCAGCTAGACTAAAGTTAGCAGAGTAGCATGTTAGAAGCAACCTTACTGTAAAGGCATATTCCTGTGTTAGGTAATGCAAGACAACATCCTAAAAAACAGAATTGGCCAAGACAAATGCCAGCAAAGCCTGCTGTGGACAGATACCACCACTGCATTGAAATCTGTCGGGGTTCATCCACCTCAGAAAACCTGTTGGTGTAGAAGCGTCGGAAGAAATGCTTTCCAGCTTCCTTATTTCACACCACAAACAAAACTTTGTGGGAGTAACGGAGCAGCATCACACCACCTCTACTCTTCCTCTGAAACACCTTTACGCTCATTACTGAATAATATTCACGCTGATCATATGTAGCTCATAGGTAAACATGTATGTTGTAATGCTTTGGTCACAACAACAAAATTTAAAAGCATTGTGTTAGTGTAACTTTTAGAGCATCGTTTAGAGCAATTTTGCTGTGTGAGCAAGTCTTTTCCCAAGTGGTAACTGAAGGGAAAAAGGCAAAAGTAAAGAGAGACACGTTTTTCCTTGGGTATGGAAAGTCTACCCCCTGAGTGGCTGTGTGTGCGCGGGCAGAGCAGCCAAAGCACAGATGCGAGGGTTGGCTAGAAATTAAACTTTAGCAAAGATTTACTGCACAGTGGTAGCTCATGAAAAGATTGTTTCTTTTTTTTTTTCCTTGACTGGCACTTAACCTTTTGTTAACTAAACTGAGCTGAGAGAGCACGTTTTCTCCTGCTGAAGGAAGGGTCAGGCTGAGTTAGTAACACTTTAAAAGCAGAGACTGAGAAAATCTAAAGCTTGTGCTAATCCTTAAAGGACTGAAGTCTGCTGAGAGGGCTGGGAAGGAGGGAATAGTGGGACTCGTGCCTGGAAATACTGACAGCTCTCGGGAGCCAGGACCAGCCACTGCAACCCAAACTGGGGCAGGAGAGCAGGCAGGACACACCTCAGTTCCCTGAAGCTGTCTCTGGACTGGAGGCCAAAAGGGACACAGGAATGGTCACACCCAAATGCACTCACTTGACACTGGATGTGCAGACAACGGGTGTATTTTCTTGTGCAGTGCCCCAACACCAAGGACACTGCGGAGGCATAGCACGGCTTGTGGTTCATTGTCCCCTTGCGTTGGCTGGTGTGGAAAGGCAAGGTGGTGCAAAAGGGGGCATAAGGGAAAGGGGTTGCAGTCTTCCTGGTGCTGTTGCAAAGGGCTGTGGGAGATCTGGGAGCCAAAGGTGATGTGTGCCCTGCTCCCAGGCTCTCAGACCTGGGTGCTTCTGGGAAGGTTTTCAAGCACAGCTGTGAAAAACATGTTTAGAGTGGCTTCCCACCAACATTGCAAAATCCAGTTTAGACCTCATATTAGAAGCCAAGCCTTTCTAATACAGTGTGCTTGATTATTTGCTCTGTGCTTGATTATTTGCTCAAGGTAGGGCATTAAAAGTGCAGGCCAAGGTAGTTGAGACCGAAGATGTTTCTCTGTTTAAACCAGACTTTCTATCTTTCCCAGTTTTTGAAATAACATAATCTGAGATTATGTCCCCCTGTCTGCCGCCTTGGTTCACGTTGAAACCTTGACAGTCAGGTAAGAAACGCTCAGAACTGTGTTTATCTGTTTGGTTTTTTTACAGAAATCTGGAGACTGAGGCGTCCCGATGTCCTCTTGAAGGAGGTAGATGAAACAACAGAGGAATCAATCCCACTGTAAGACACAAAGACCAGCTGCATGTGGCCCATTACCATCACTCCCAGCCTCAGTGCCAACAC
Source organism: Ibidorhyncha struthersii (assembly GCA_013398815.1). NCBI lineage: Eukaryota > Metazoa > Chordata > Aves > Charadriiformes > Charadriidae > Ibidorhyncha > Ibidorhyncha struthersii. The sequence continues at coordinate 113,857 of VZSZ01003582.1, forward strand.
TGCACTGTTACGGTTCAGTGCTGTAGGTGGCTGTGTTGGGACCAGTAGTCTCATGAGCAGAGGGAGCAGTGTTTCAGGGGGTGAGGGTGGACTGGACGTGAGTTCTTAGCAGCTGGGTCTGTGCTGATCATGAAGAAAAATGGTGTCTCTGGAAAGGAAGCTTAAGAGGGGCAGGTGGTGGAGATTTATGAGTGAATTGTGGGGAGGTCTCAATACTGGAGACTTTCTCGTCACCCTGCTGTGTTTTCTTCTCCCTATTTGCCTTTTAAAATCACCCGTTCCTCCAAAATAGTCCTGCTACCTGGGGTTTCCCATTCTACCTTGATCACCCTATAACTGGGAGCCATAAACTCCCTCCTCTCCATATTTCCTGTCTGTGCCTTTAACACCAGCTCCTCATTCTCCGTGGACTGGGACAGAAATCTGAACATAGGGCTTCTTTGCTGTAAGAAAGCAACAATGCCTTATTCTCTGAAGCACCCTGTCACATGGGTCAGGAAATGGACCGGTAGCTACTATGGGGTCCCATCTCCAGCCATGCCAGATCCATACTAGCCTGCAGATATTGGCATGCTGCAATTGCCCTTTTGCCTCACAGCTTCTGACCCACCTCTTCTAGTATTGCTCTAGCCTATTCCCCACCTCGGTACACAGAAAAATGCTAGTCAACCTGCGTGGCCTGCTGTCTTAGTTCCTGCCTTATACACTGAAGCATCCTGCTGGCTGTCCCACCACCGCCATCGCTGTACCAGAATGGGCTAGTGGGCCCAGCAGCTTGTGCCTAGGTAGCTGCACTGTGTGATTTTTCTTAAGGAATAGCCTTTGACCACCATGCACGAGCTGAAGCTCGTGTGAAGACTTTCTTTCTTACCCTGTCTCCCTGGTTATGAATCCACCGTTGATATATTCCCTGGTCTCATGGAGCTGCCAAATGTTTCGTGGACAAATGCATCTCTAAAAATTACATGGTCAAGCAAAACAACATTTAGTGGATGTAGATCAGCAGAACATCAAAAGTATGTGGTGGTAATAGATGTGGCATGTTTCTTCCATTTCCAGATATTGCTTACGAAAATGTTGGGGGAAATCTAATATTTGGTCAGTTGGTTATGGCATTGTGTAGTCTGTTTAGCTTTTCCTCTGCCTCCAGTTCAACCTTCAGTACTACAAAATATTTTCATGGACAGTCAGCTGGTGTAGGTGCTATGCTTAGTCTTTCTGATGTATTTGACCCTGTGTCAGGGTGTTAAAGAGTGTGTTTGGGCAATGTCACGCTGCCAGGACACCGGCATGGAATTAGGAAGAGCTAGTTTGCTGGTGGTGTCATTCACCTTCAACTGGGATATTTTACATCTTCCCATTTCCCATTATGCTGAGTAGATGTTTGCTGTCATACCTCTTCCTCCTTCCAAAGGAGTATGCTCTGTGAGACAGTACCTACAGTGTAACTCGTGTCAAAGTATCAACGTACCATCAACCACTCTCCCCTAATCCATATAGCCAGTCCTTTCATTTTAAAAGGCAGTCAGTTTGCCCTTGATAAACTAGTATCAACCTTTCCTGATTACGTTCTTGTCCTTTGCACATTTGGCACTGGTTGCCAAGAGGACACAGTACTGAGGTGAGGATGGTTGGTCTGGAGTCCCACAAGTCATCCTGCTTGCTTTCCATACAGTTGGCCACGATACCCTTTTTCCGGCTGTCAGGGATGACAGATGAAAGACTGCAGTCTCGTAATCACACCAGGCAATCCTTTCAGCAGCTTTGGATGTATCCCAGCACCCTTGAAGTGCAACCTATCCAATCCCGTGCATTGTGATATATCCAGCCTCTCCGTAGTACCGAGCCTGTTGCTGCCTTACTCCTAGCTGTCCCTCAACTTTCCAAACCGTTATGATATGTTTTGAGATACGGGAGCAGGCTTTGCTTCTGCAAATTGTTGCAAGGAAGACTTTGAATACCTCAGCTTCTTCTAAGGCATCACTAGTTTGTCCCTCATTCCTTAGCAGACCTGTATCTTAGCTGGACTGGCTACTAGGATAATTACAGAAACCCTCATCCTATCCCATGCAAGTTTTTGCTCCAGCTGGGCTCTGAGACACCTTTCCGATTTTGTCCTTCAGTACCCAAGCAGTGCCTCTGTCCTCCTCCTCCATAGCCTATCCTTTTTTTTTCCACCTCTTGCACACACGCTTTTTGCATTTGAATTAATTGCGAAACTCCTTTCTTAGCGAGGATAGCTTTCATCCAAAATTCCCAGACTCTCTGCACAACAAAATAGTTTGAAGATGCAGTCTTTCATTCCTTATCTCCCTGTACACACCAAGATGTTAGGCCAGGGCAAACAGTTGCTGATGCTGTGTCACTGTCTTTTTCAACTCTCTGATGCTGCAAATCAGTGGAAGAGTGACCGATGGCACAACTGGAACCGCGGATTTCTGGGACACAAACAGTGACCTGCCAACCTTCCCTGGTGTTATGTGAATGTGGACAAACGGGAGGCTGCCCGTGCCAAAGTTCAGTGCATTCCCAAAGCCTAGCGAGCACTTTCCACAGTCTCAGAGCGATCAAAAGAATGTATCAGGCTCAGAGAGGCAGCACGGAGCTGGTGGATCAGAGCTGAACTGAAATTGAAGGTGATGTTTAGGGAACAGAAGGAAGGATGGAACGGAATGAAGCACTGAAAGGTGATGCAGCAGAAGGCCTGGCAGAGACAGTAACTTCAGAAGAGAGTCCTAGAGGAGGCAGGAGGTGGTGACTGTAGTGAACTAGCCAGGAGGATTATCATATAGCCTGAACATGCCACTTGCTGGCAGTGTGTCTAGCAGTTAAAGTAGGAGACAGGAGGCAGCTGTGGGGTAAGGAGAGGGAAGAAGTATGCAGTGAAGAGCGGCCAGGTCTCTGAAGGCAGAAGTGATTGGGAAGACCTGATACGGTCTTCCTTGGAACTCCTTGGAAACTATGGAACTCCTTGAAAGCGGTGTGGCTGTGAGGGGAGCTGAACAAAGCGAGGTGGAGTGGTTACCAGGTAGTGTTAGCTAGCGATTAGGTGTCTCAGTAGGAGGCCCCACTTTTTAGTCATGCGATCATTACTACAAGGGGGATTGGGAGCAGGCAGCTGCGAGGCAGAGGAGGTAAATAAACCGTAGGCTGTATCCTCCAAGAATGTGCAGCTTGGCACTTGCTGTTGCCCAGCAGTCTTTGTCTTTTTGTCACCGTGCTCCATCCAAAACAGTTCTTTCATGCCCATCCAACAGCGGTCTGTGCGTACACAGAGATGGCTGCCGAGCATCCTGAGGTGGTGGGAATGAACAAAAAAATGCAGACAGCTTTGGAGTAAGGGATATACTGAAGGGGTATAATCTTGTTTCAGCAGCTAGAAACAGGACTTGGTGTGCTCTTTGTCTCTTAATCCTGTGGCTAATGCAGATCTTGAGAGCAGCTGATGAGAAGGATGGGGAAACGTCAGCGTGCTTGCAAGTATATTTGGTTACGGAAGAGCAGTGCTGAGCCTGCTGGTTAAAAGCAGACAGCAATGCTACATGACACAGCACTTGTTTGCAGCGTCTACGTGCTTCTTCTGACAGGTCTGTGATGAGAGGCAGGGGAAAACGGGGACAGGGAGGGGGCTGATGTAGATAGGGAGAGGAGCGGTAGCTGGGTATTTTGGGTGCAGCAAGATGTTGTGCCAGTGTGTGCATTTTCTTCTCTGGGCTTTTGACCTGAGCAACCTCATTGGAAGAAGGGACAATCAGGGTGAAAGTCAAGCAAACAGGCCAAGGTGGATCACCTAGGTCTTATCACGGGGTGGTGCTTGGCACGCAGGGGTCGAACTGGAACTGCTGGCCGTGCTGCGTGGTTGCGCAAAAAGCTCGCCGGCTTCAGGCAGAAAAGCTGGCAGTGCCATCTCCTGGTGAGAGCAGGGGCTTTGAGCCGAGGAGCTCGCGTTTCGTTCTCCTGATGACTGGCTGAGTGATCTTGAGGAAACCGCTTCCCCTCCTTGCACCTGGATATTTTCACGAGCAGAGGGACGGCCCTAGGGAAGTCGGTGAGCAAAGTTCATGCCCATCTAAATGCAATCTTGACATCGTCAAATAAAAGTGCAGAGCTACGCTTGGGTTGACAGTCACTGCTGGAGCAAGAGAAAGGAGGACAAGTATTGCCTGGGTCCTTCCACATCTTTCTCCTTGAGTTTCTGCACGCATATTTCTTGGCTGTGGTCTATTTTAACTGTAGGCTTCCTGAAGGATCTGTCCTGGTCCTGTGTCCAGCTACACGACAGCAGTTTTCCAGCCATGTAGTTGCACCATGTTCCCACAGAAATTGTACTTGATTTGATAAATTCAGCACAGTCGAGTTTTCAGAGCCACCACCGATAAGGTAGCTGGGTGTGGTGGGAGATGATGGGTGGCCTTTGAAAATTTCAGCTAAGCAGACCACAGCTATATTTTCACTGCATTATGAAAGCAACACCTTCAAGACTGTATCTTATCCATGTAGGCTAGATTACAACTGCCCCACAGGATATGAGCAATCAGTCTCTGCAGAAAGTTACTCACATCCTGCAGACTAGAAATTAGGTTGCCCGACGGTCTGCTGAATGAGGTTTTTTCACAGGAACCCAAAGAGAAACTTGACCAAACACACACTTTTCACAAACCATCAATTGCTGGAACTTACTGGCTCGGCTAAAGTTAACAGAGTAGCATATTAGAAGCAGCCTTTCCGTAAACAGAAAGCACAGGTATATTACTAATGCAAGACAAGGTCCTGATGAACAGAAGTGGCCAAGACAAATGCCAGCAAAGCCCACTTTGGACAGATACCACCACTGCACTGCAATCTGTAGGGGCTCATGCATTTCAGAAAAACTGTCAGTGCAGAAGTGTTGGAAGAAATGTTTTCCGGCTTCCTTATTTCATGCCACAAACAAAACTTTGTGGGAGTAATGGAGCAGCATCACACCAACTTTACTCTTTGACTTTTTTCTCATTCTGACTTTTTTCCATTCTCACACAAGAATAATATTCATGCTGATCATACATAGCTCATAGGTAAATCATGTACGTAGTAATGCTTTGGTCACAACAACAACATTTAAAAGCATTGTATTAGTGGAAGGTTTCAGTGTTTCCAAACAGCAATTTTGCTGTGTGAGCATACCCATTTTTCCTTGGGTATGGAAAGTCTACCCCCTGAGTGGCTGTGTGTGCGCGGGCAGAGCAGCCAAAGCACAGATGCGAGGGTTGGCTAGAAATTAAACTTTAGCAAAGATTTACTGCACAGTGGTAGCTCATGAAAAGATTGTTTCTTTTTTTTTTTCCTTGACTGGCACTTAACCTTTTGTTAACTAAACTGAGCTGAGAGCATGTTTTCTCCTGCTGAAGGAAGGGTCAGACTGAGTCAGTAACACTTTAAAAGCAGAGACTGAGCGCAAAGGATGTGCAGACAGCGGGTGTATTTGCTTGTGCAGTGCCCCAACACCAAGGACACTGCGGAGGCAGAGCACGGCTTGTGGTTCATTGTCCCCTTGCGTTGGCTGGTGTGGAAAGGCAAGGTGGTGCAAGAGGAGGCATAAGGGAAAGGGGTTGTACTCTTCCTACTGCCAGTGCAAAGGGCTGCAGGAGGTGCTGGGTGACTGGGGAGGCCTGGGAGTCAAAGGTGATGTGTGCCCTGCTCCCAGGCTCCCCGGGAAGGTTTTGGAGCGTAGCCATGATGACCATATATCTGTTGTGTGTTCTGTGGGTGTGAGCACTTTCCTTGCACAAATATAGTGTGCTTAATTCTCCCCAGTAGCGTAATGAAAAGGTGCAAAGTGTCCACACACCCAGCCAGCTCTAGTGAGGCCTTCTGAGAGCCTTGACCACAGCTTGCAGATCAGCATCCTTCTTTCTCCTACTGGGGAAAGTAAGGCAAAAGCTGAATCACTGTAGTCATGTAGCCGTGCACACATGCCCAGGTTTGCAGCAGAGAGAATCTAGGTTTTCACCCAGTTCCAGTGATGACCTGGCCCCCACACTACACCCCCGGGGTTCTATTTGTCAAGGGGGCCACAAAATCACTGCCGAGCCTGCAGTTCTCCTGCGGTTCGCCTGTGGTTCACATCAGAGACCCAGCTACCACAAAAAAAGGGGCGAAACAGCACAGTGAGTATGGTGGAGCTCCTTCTATTCAGTGGAGCACTGTGTTTCTCCAGCCCCACAAGCACTACTGGAGTCACTATAAGTGGAACATGATGCATGCTCCTTTGCAGGGCCCTTCCTCTCCTTTCCATGATCTCCCAGGGCCTTGGAAGTAGCTAGAATTTTGCTAAACTCCTCTTCTCCTTCCAGGTCACAGTGGCTCTTCTTGCTCCTCACAGGCTCTCTGATATATGCCTCTGAACCTACTAGTGCATGCCCAGAACTAGGGACTGATACACCTTTGGGGTGATCACTGCCCACATTGACCAGGCTGACATCTCCTCTCAGCCTTAGGAAGGGCAGAGATGGGTAGACTGAAAGTGTGGATGGAGACAGGCTTGCTTTACCTGACCAGCTCTGGGCTCTGTCTCATACCTCAGGGCCTTTTTTGTGCCTCTGAACCTTGCTTGGTCCTTCTTTCTACCACACGGCATTTTCCCGCTGCTTTCTGATGGCCCCATTTCTCCTATAGCTCCTTCTGCCTCATGTTGTGTGTTGCAGGGTATGCCTGTATACAGAGCTGACAGTGACCTGGTGTTACTCTCCTTCACACTTTTGGGATTCTCTCTGCGTTTTCCCTGATGTTTCAGCCCATTCCTCCTGCTCTTCCCCACCTCTCTGCTTCCCCTTTGCTCTTCCCCATCTACCCTTAAAGAGCTACTCTTTAAGCCCCGCTTCATGCTGCTGTCCTTCCCCTGCCTCAGGTTCCCCGTGGACAAAGGTTTGGGGGAGGGTGTGAGGGTTTGAGGCACATTATCCTGGGCAGTGACTAAACTTGCATTAATCCCATCCCAAACTCTGCATGACACAGGGGACCTGCTGAGCTTAAATCCAAGCCAAAGCCTTGTCTCACAGGGACCATGGCCCAGTGGATGCTCCTGCTGCCATCCTTGCATACTACAAGTCCTGCCCTAATGCAAGGTCACCTTGCAATGGCTCCTGCTGGGCTGGAGAGAGAGATGCCTGGCGGGGATGCTGGCAGGGCTGCCGCTGGAGGTGGAGGTTTGGGCTGTGCCTGGCCCTGCAGCTCATTGCCTGGCAGTGCCACCCAGGTGGCTCTGCAGCCTGCAGCTCCTCAGGCACTGCTCCGGTAAAGACCCCGAGCCTGAGGCTGGGAGAAACCCAAGGGCTCTGCTTTCTGTGGTATTCTTTTTGCTATGTGCCTCTTCTGCTGTGAGCAAAGGGTACTTCTTCACCTGGGTCCAAGAAGAATATCACAACCTTTCAAAAACTCTTTCCTGCTTTTTTTTCATGCTGAGATTTCCACAGGCCACCAGCCACCCACTCTCCCCCTCTCTCTATTGCCTTCCTAATGAGTTAACATTAATTCCCCAAAACTGATTACCTCTGGGCCATTAATTGCTTCCTTGCTCCTGAGGTGTCTCATTCTTACTAGAGCACAGCATCCAGAGGGAAACATGATAGCAAGTGCAGCCTAACTGGAGGGTGCTGACTCTGTTCCTCTGTCTGTAGCATGGAAACATGCCTGGTTATGTGGCAACACACTAGCAGCGTGTATGTTTCCAAGATGTCTCACCCTTAGCAAATAGTCCATACATATGGTTTTCATCCACTCCCACCCCCCAATTCTCCTTGCAAAGCTTAAATTCGTCTGCAGTGTAACTATCAGTAATAATTTTTTCGAGCATCTGATAGCTCATAGAGGTAAATCTTGACATGCCAAAGCACAGGGCTACTCTGACATACAAATGCCATGCCACCATCACACAAAACATGCAACTCCTTCCCTCCGCCCCAAACCTCCAAACCGCAACCCAAACCAGACAACTTCTGCTGCTCCTGGTGTGCACCTGAGCCACAGCTGCAGGCTTCAGAGATCAACTGATTTTTCTACAGAGTTGACAGTCTTGATCCTGTTTGCCCTGCAGAGCGAAGACAGCTCATGGGGGAACCAGGCCCGCTAACAACATTGTTTATTAAGATCCAGCGATGATGAGACTGATGCCCCAGTAAAGCCTGATGAACGATCATCCAACATAACTGTTACTGATGGTGATGAGGCAGAGGACCACACCTGGCCTGGCCCTCTGGCTCGTCTTTGTTCCAGAGTGGGCTAGTGCGTAGGTTAGATGATTGTGAAGATGTAGCAGAGCTGAAGTGACACACAACCTTATTTACTTTCACCAAAGCCCCATCTCTGGCATTGTGTCTGCCTTTTCAGGCCTTTCCACCTGTCCTCACCTGCTTTGTGGGAAGGGCAACCTGAGTGGAGCTGGCATCATGAATGTCTTCAGACAAGAGAGATCTTCCCCTACATGTAGGCAGAGATTAGATCCACAGATTGCTGAGAAGCAGAGAGGATGAGGTGCTGCAATTCTGTTTTGATACTTGTTTGGCAGAGAAAAGCTGTGTTTTATAACACTCCCGTGCCTGCTGCTCTTCCCTGGTGCCTCCCTCTCCTCCTCATCCCCCTAATTTTGCAGGGCACACAAACCGGATTGTAAACCTCTTTGCACAATCTCACCATAACTGTGCCTCGTACTGCCCTTTAGCTCCAAGACAAAAGGTTTCTGCGTTGACAACCCGCTGATTCTGCCTAGCCGAGGTGTGGCTGGTGCTGCACAGTAACAGGCCCTTTACTGAGACCATGTGGTGCTTCAGTTTCCCCATCCATGAAAAATGAGATTATATAGAACTTTGTTAAGCGCTTTCATGCCATACGTGCATCTCTCTTGCCTGGTTGTTGGGGGTTTTTTCATGCTGTGCTTTCTAGATATCTTCCTTTGATTACTTACCTATGGGATACTTTCTCCCCAGGTGCATGACTAGCCCCCATCTTTCCTTCTTCCTCCCTGCCCAAGCAAGATAGGTTCCTTTTGCATTACTTCTTTGTTCTCTGTGGTATTTGCAACACCCTCCCAGCCTTGTATCACCTGTGAATTCCATTCCTCCCGGTTGTGTTTTCCCTGTCTTTGCAGCACCCAGGATGACGAAGCCTTTTGTGCTGCTGTTGCTGCAATTGAACCTGATACTTGAAAGGAGGAGAAAAGGTTGGAATAAACTGCTCTGATGATTCATCCCCGGGGCTGAGAGATTTGCTCCTTTGATATCAGTCCCTTGATCAGAGCTCTGCTATGTTATCTCTGTTTGTCTGGGGAGACTTAATTCCTGTCACATTTGAGCTGGTGGAATCCCAGATACCAGAGTCAGTGACTGGTGAAGGAGCACACTGCATTCTTCTTCCAGTCTTAGATATGTCAGAGTCGGTAAGGTTTGATGCTCCAGGGCCTATAAGCCCCCTAAGACAGGCTTTGTCTGAATTTAATGCAATCGAGAAACCTCTAACTTTCCTCCACCTGCCAAAACCCATCATCTGCTCTCTCTGTATCTCATACCCCTGCAGAGGTGTCCCAACACAGTTTCCTCTTCCTTCTGCCTTGTTCTATGGGCAGGTTTCCCTACCAGTTCATCCTCTACATGTCTGCCACATGCTCACAACATATTGAGGACCCTTTCACCATTCCTTTATGAGACTGGGCCCTGATCCACTGGTCGTGAAGCAGGATGAGTGAAAACCAGGAAAGAATCATGGAAAGCCTAGCTCAAGCCTAGCCTACCCAAAATGCCTCGGTCAAAAGCCTGATATCAAACAGCTGGATGAGTGTGATGTGTCCCAAGGTATTGACAGTTGAGCTGGAAGAGGGGCCATGGACACCCACAGTTTTGCAAACTGGGCTTAAGTGGGAATTCTTTGGAAGATTTGCCTAGGGACAAGTTGTGTGTGTGTGGGGTGGGGTGGGTGGGGAATAACACAGGGACCACATCTCTATAGTGGGTTTTCCCAATGGTGGGAGAGTGTTTTCTCTCTCTATAAATTTTCATTAAAATGCTCTGCATTACATGAAATGGTTAAACATGATTTGAGATTTCAAGTCCTCGGACATCTTGGTGCCATGGCAATAACCACCATTAAAAATCTTCATAGCTTTTGTTAAAGAGAAGGGGAAACAGTTTACTAAAAAAAATGCAAGCATAAGAAAAACCCTCATCCTCTTTCATTTTAGGGAGAAAATATGCCACAGATAACACTAACAACAGTTAAGATTCATTATTCTAGGGGAGATAGTCATGACGGACTTTGCTGTTGCTTTACATACAAACTTATTTCTTCAAAGACAAAACGTGCATTGAATAGGGAAAAGAAGACCAATGAAGGAGGAAAGTGCGCCTTCCATTTCTGATGCTGGACTCACACTACTTTCTGCTGGTGGCACACACATATTACGGACAGGCACTTTGGGAAGTGGGAAGCACACGGCAGCATCAGGATGGCAGAGTATTTGCTGTACTTGCACACTGCGCATAAGCTTGTAGCCATATAGCCAGAGAAATTGCTTTGGCCGGTAACCCCAGATGCCTCATAAACAATAGGTGAAGAGACAGGACGTGGACTGAAAAAGCATTGTGAAGGCTGGGCGAGAGCAGAAGAATCATCCACTACATTCTAGGAGATGTTGGAATGATACTAAAAGCGGTAGAAGTGGTGAGACTGTCCGGGGCCTTCTCCTCTGCCTACTCTGATCACAGTTTTTTAGCAGGCCAGGGAAGTAAAATCCCACAGAGACTGTGGGAGCGCTGGCAACACTGGCAGAGTTCTTTTCGTCTAATTTCACCTTCCTCTTGGCATCAGGGTCAAATTACACTTCTCTTAGAGGGTCTCACTGAGTGAAGGACTTCAGGAAAGATATATGAGCAGAAACATCCATCTCATGGTAATGATCAGCAGCTTGTCCTAAACTGCTTTGTTGAAAACTAAGCCCATTCATTTCTTGGTCCTTACATTTTTTTCACTGGGCAGATTAAAAAAAAAAAACCAAAAGAGAGAGAGAGAAGAAGATAGAGGGAGAGGATTTAAATACGTATATATGTGTATAAATATGTGTGGGTGTGGCACGGATTTTCACTTTTACCTTTCGCTGATTTTACTGAAAAACTTTGCACAGCAAAGTAAGTTGGGCTTTTGTTACTCTGAACAATTTAAAAGAAGGGGCCTCTGCAGACTGTTGCCTTCCTTCATGAACCAAAACCACTTAACATGGGAAGTTGACTCCCAGATTACATTTACAGAAGGAAATATGGAAGGCAGCTAGGAAATACTGACGAATGCTATTTAAGGTTTGCAAACTTCCTAGACCCTCCCCCAGTCTCTTTTAGGTAGGTGTTACCATAGCTCCCCTTACATCTTCCAGCCCTGAGAGGTCTTAACTTAATTTTTGTGGCTCTGGGTGGCTGCTATGTACAGTGAAGTACCAGCTCTGACCCTGTTTAGCTCTAGGCCCAGAACAGCCCAAGAAGTGAAAGAATATTTTTCATTTTTCTTTTTGATCACCCAACCAAACTTGGTTGTGTTCCCTCACTGGGAATATATTTTACCCCTTTCAGAATTTTTCAGCCCAGCATGACACACCTAAAAAAAAACCTAAAAAGCAGCAGTATGCTCATGATTTTCTGGAATAAATTTTCCTTTTCACTGCCTATCCTCTGTACAGCAAGTCTGTGTGTGTTCGGGGGGGGGGGACCACTACTTT
>VZSZ01003582.1:127467-147531 GCA_013398815.1 Ibidorhyncha struthersii
CCATGAGCCAGCAATGTGCCCTGGTGGCCAAGAAGGCCAGTGGCATCCTGGGGTGCATCAAAAGGAGTGTGGCCAGCAGGTCGAGGGAGGTCATCCTCCCTCTCTACTCTGCCCTGGTGAGGCCACATCTGGAGTATTGTGTCCAGTCAGTCTGGGCTCTCCAGTCCAAGAAGGACAGGGAACTGCTGGAGAGGGTCCAGCAAAGGGCTACACAGATGATTAGGGGACTGGAGTGTCCTTCTTACAAGGAAAGGCTTTAGGCACTGGAGTCTTTTTAGTCTAGAGAAGAGAAGACTGAGGGAGGATCTTATCAACACTTATAAATACTTAAAGGGAGAGTACTGGGGGGATGGGAACAGTCTTTTTTCAGTGGTGCCCAGTGATAGAACAAGAGGTAACGGGCACAAACTTGAACATAGGAAGTTCCATCTTAACATGAGGAGGAATTTCTTTACTTTGAGGGTGGCAGAGCACTGGAACAGGCAGCTCAGAGAGGCTGTGGAGTCTCCCACACTGGAGACATTCAAAACCCGCCTGGATGCCGTCCTGTGCAACCTGCTGTAGGTGACCCTGCTCTGGCAGGGAAGTTGGACTAGATGATCTCCAGAGGTCCCTTCCAACCCTGACTGCTCTGTTATTCTGTGATTCTGTGATTGCTGTGACTGTTGCAGAGTTCAGTGCCATCTCAGAGCAAATGACTTACCTGTTGATTAAAGATCATGTTACTAACATGCCTGTGAAGAGTTTACCCTGTTTTTATTGGAGTGTGCTTTCAGCTTCATGGCACAGAAGAACAGATAAAGGTTGTTTAAGATACTGGAAAGCCATCTGAGCCAAGAACATGAGCCTGGGAAGGCTTTCGTGGAGATCATGTAAGCATTTGGGCCCAGCCTGGAATAACACAGTACCAAACCAACCAGGGTCTGGCTCAGTTTGATGCCAGGCCACATCTGTCAGCTGCCTGCAGTGCTGGTTTTAGCGTGCTCCTCCTGCCTGCGGCACAGGCTGTGTCACTTGCTTCATGGGGGAGATAAGCTGCTCCCTGAGAGGTGGTGCTGCTCTGAAACCATGAGGGGTGAGGCCCAGAGGTTCCTTCAGCTCCTCTGCCTCTCGGTCCCCCTCCCACCCCCGGGGAGGTCACTCCCTCTGTGCTGCCCCACTCACTGGTCCAGTCGGGCAGGTGGCTCTGCTTCCAAGGGCAGCACCATTCTCCTCCCCTGCTTCTGCCCAGCGGGACTTTGTAGTGCAGGTGACTATGTTAGTTTATTATGGCCTTGGGCACTTTGCAAGAAAGATCCCAGACACCTTCAGAAGTAGCTGAAATCAAGGAGATCAAGTGTGAAGTGCTCAGCCAGTGAGACTCCCAACAAGTACACAGATACCCACTGCCACCCACGTCAGCACCCCATGCCAAGTTGTCTGCCAGATCTTCAGATTAAACAGTCTTAGAAGATATGTTGTTATCCTCCAGGTCTGCTACCTTGTTTTCATTTTCTAACTGCACCTAAGGCCATGAAAATTTGAACACCAACATATGGTAACAGGCCAGACATGAATAAGGAGCAAGTGACATTCTCTTTGACTGGCACTGGAGCTGCCCAGCCCAGCGGGGTCCCAAGCTCTGTATAGCTCATGTCATTGGTGTCTCTCCCTTAGCTTAATTAATTAGGGCCTGAAAGCAGATATGAGGTACAGTGGTCTGAGCTCTTGTGGGGCTGCAGCTCTGAAACACAGAATGATTCAGAAGTGAAGCATGAGCCAAACCCACCATGTAGAGGCTGTTGCAAAGTAATTGCCATATTCAGGATGTTCTTGGGATTCTATCGGGGCAGATGTGCTCGAAAGCCCTTCTTTGCTCTAAGTTTTTCAAGTTAATCTCATATTTAAAACTGCATTTCTTGTGCAGAAAAATGTCAGCCCCTGCAGTTTGTAGGCATAAAAAAGTGTGTCATGCAAACAGAAAACATAATATTGAGTGTCAAGTTACAGAGACCCTAGCCAGGCCCTTAGTTCCCTCCAGTCTGCACCTCATGGGAAAGTGACTGGTCCCAAAGCAGCAGAATCATGCTGTGATGTGGCAAGAGAGTTGAATGGTCTGCCATGATGGCTCAAGAGCGGCTGCATTGATTTTCAGGTTTACCCACAGGCCAGTCCTGCGGTTCTTTTTGGTTTCCCATGCAGGGATCTCAGAAGGCTCCCAAGTTGCCCCCGCTCTACAGACAGGGAAGACAGGACAGGTAACCTGCCATGGGAACCAGCGCGGCAGCAGAAGTGCTGGTAGAAGTGGTGTTCTACACCCTTTTAAACTGACCTAAATCCTATTTCCTGTGGTCTTGCTCACCCCCACCTGTCTGTTTCTTCTCCCTGCTGATACTTGAACACTCACAGCAAGGAGGTTCCCCTCTCTGGCCTGTTGGGCAGGTACTGGGTGCTAGCACAGGCTTGGGAAGAAGACAACGACAAGCACCTGTGGAGCAATGAGGCACAGAGGGACACAGGGACAGTCCTGGTTAAATCATTTAACACTTCTGTGGATCTGCATCCTCAGCTCTGACCTTCTGACAATGGGCATGCACGTGTCCTGCTGCCAAGGCAGGGCTGGTTCTAGCAAAAAGATACTTGAATTAATTCTGGGACTTCTGTCCGTGCGTTGAGAAATAGAGACATTAGATAGAGACTCACAATGTCTTTTAAAATGAAACTAATAAAATCTTCCTAAACACAGGCAGAACAAAACCTCCTGAGGAGAAGGGACTGGAGCAAGCCCACAGAGCACACCAACCTGCAGGCCCATAGCTGGATTCTGTGGCTTACGCACTTACCTCCAGTTATTTAGTGAACAGCTCTGTGGGTGCCTGTCCCCCTTGGGTGGGCCGTATGTCAGCAAACACCAGTTAATGCTACCTTAAAGGAAACTCTTCATCTTCTTTATTCCAACCGGCCTGTGATAACCTGGCAAATGCCACAGCCAAAGCTACACAAATGAAATGATGTGCCTTTGAAAGCCCATGGGGGAGCAAATCTGTTAGCTGTGGACCTCACCTGCGCTAAATCTTTTCCAACCTCCGTAGTGAAAATGTCTCTGTTGATTGTCCTTCTGTAGACCAGCCAGCTGAGATTTCTGAGTCTGCTCTGCAAAATGAGATCTGGTGTTAGATGTGACTTGTCCAGCGTTTCTGATTTTGCTCTGGCGCAGACATGTGGAAGATGGGCCAGACACATTTTCAGCTGGCTCCCTCAAATGCCTGCATGAAGGAAATTCTTTCTCAGTTTGAAAAAAAAAAAAAAAGTAGGTTCTAGCCCAGGGGTCTGATCCTTACTTGGGTTTACCCCTTGCTCCATCTCTGACATCTGCACCAAGAGCATGGGAAGTGCTGCCCGGTTGGGTGGTTGGGTGCATGTGTGTGTGGCTCTTGTGGGAGTGTCAATGTGACACAAGCCACGAAGCAAAGGTCTCAGAACTCTCACCATAACCTGGAGCCAGGGCTTGAGCCAGGGCTTGGGTTTGCCCAACATGGTACTGAGCAGCTCAGCAGCAGGTCTAACCACCTGTCTACTCCCATGTGGTGGAGATTGGTTGGGATTTGTTCTCCCAATACAGTGAACAGCTCTATTCTACAGGACATCTGACTTCACAGGATTATTTTGTGACAGGACAATTTGAGCTGAGCCCAAAGAAGCAAGAGGGAGGAGGTTTCCTGGGGCTCTGGATCAGACCCCTGCTCAGGTGTGACTGAGGAACCTGCTGAATGGGAAGAATTCAGAGGGGACATATTTTAGCCCTGATGCCACGTGTGGCTTTCTCTCCCCCACCCGCTCCTCCCGCCCCTCCCTGCTCTGTCCCCACCCCACCAATCAGCCTCTTTAACATGACAAAGAGCCTCGAGGAGCGAACGATGGTGAATATGGTCCCAGGCAGGGTATAGCCAGCTATAAAGGTACCTTCCTCTCTATGCTTCGGGGCTACCTCAGCTTGCTGGTGAGACCTTCCCCCCCCAGTGAAGGTGGCATATATTAGAAGGTGGGGGAACCACCCCTTCATCTGCCCCCTATGTGTGCACACTTGGCTCTGCCCACCTACCAGGCTTACCCCAGCGGGACTGGCATGGGGTATGTGGAGTTTTACTGGAACCCGGCGGGGGAGGCAGGACATGCCCCCGTTTCTGCTGGGCCAGCGGGAGCCACCAGTGCCGATCAGTCTCCGGAGGCAGCAGGGAAGAGACAGACGGCAGGTAAGGCATTTCAGCCAAGTTTCAGCTGATCCCCAGGACGCCTGTGGTCCCAGGTCAGCCACTCGTTTAACGACCTTGAGCAAATTTTTTTCTCTCCCTTGCCTTGTTTTCCTAATGTGTGAGCTGGGCAACGTGCGCAGTGGTAGGCAAGGAGGATGGGTGACCTTGGGCAGTCACATCACCATTCCATGCTGCTTCTCTTTGGTGACTGCGAACTGGCTTCCTAAAACTTAACAGAGCCTGTGAGAGTCCAGGCACTGGCAGGTCTGTGCTTCAGGCTGAAGGGCAGTGTGACAACGTGGTCTTATGGAAGTTCATGGTTCTCTGGGCAGGAATTCCTGGGCCTCCTTTTAGTCAAATGCTGTCCTGTGTGCTATGGAGAGGAACAAATCCTGAAGGTAATTCTGCTCGTGGCACCCCTTCTTCCCTTACAAACTCCTTGCACCCTTCATGTGCTCATTAAATTTGAGACAAGGCATACTCTGAATCACTGTGCTGGGAAATCTTCTCCCTTTAAATCCAGCATTGTTATTCTTTGTTTTTTTTTCTTTTTTTTTTTTTTATTTTGCCATTTTCCTCTCCCTATTTCCCTCTTCTTTCCATGCTCTTGATGCATTTCCATCTTTGCCAAAAAGTCCCAGGCCCCACCACGGTGGCATTTTCTGTTCCTGCCATTCCTCTCTCACTCCAGTGAGTGGCAACAGGATAGCTGATGAAAGCAGGTTTTTGCCCAGCCCTGTTGTATGGTCAGTGGTGTAACTAACGCTCTTGAAAGTTTAATGGGTGGGAGAAGAGTGAGCTTTTGGTAGTGCCAGTCTCAAGCTGTCAGATGCTATAGAGAGCTACAGGCTTGGGCAGAGTGACTTGTGGCTACTTGGCACATGGCTACTTGCCATGTAGTTTGGAGAAAGGCTTAGGTGCTTTGCATGCTGCCTGCTCCACAAAGGCAGCAGGCAGATTGACTCATTTGTGCCCTCAGTGGGCCTGGTATAGACTTAAAGTCTGTCTTCAAACGCTCTCCTCTGGTGCCTCTCTCCACAGAGAAATGCCAGTTGCGGAAGCAAAGGCCTACAGATGTCAAGGGCTTGTGGGAGTGGTTCTGTCTTAGGTTTTCATGGTTATGTCTGTTGCACTGCTGTTTGTGATTCTTGCTTCCTCTTCCCTTCACCCTCTTCTCATGGGAGAGGGAGCACCTTTGTACTGAGCTTGAGCTGCAGGTGGTAGATTACATGGGGGTTTGGGATGACAGGCCGTACAGGAACGTGTGGGAGCTTTAGCTCTGCTGTGTCTTGCTGTGGTTCCTGTCTAACAGAAGACTTTCCTGTTTCCCAAGCCCACATTCTCAGCATGCTCATTTCCTACCTATAAGGGTTTTTACCGCACAGCCTGCAGGAGCAAAGCATCCTGTGGTCCCACACAAAATTTTAGCTTCCTATGCATCCAGTTCACAGATGTTCAGATTCCTCTCAGGCTCTGCAGTCTACCCCCATGCACATAACACCTCAGGCCTTTGCATCTCTTCTGTTGACAACCCCTTTCTCCTTGTAGGCAAAATCCCTTTGTGATCCTGCTCCCCAGTACCAGAAACCTGCTCCACTACGCACTTGCCTCTTCACACAGCCCGTGCTCTGGGTGGTTATCATCTCCTAAGGATAGGAAATAGCCAAGAGCAGGCAACCCGAGAGTGGCAGGCACCACAGAGAAAAGTGTGGCTCTGTCAGGAGGGTAACAAGGGAAAAGATACCACAGACATGGCCACCTTTCTGAGGCCCAGCAACACCTCCAGGCTTTTGAGTGATTGCTTAGTACCCTCTTAGCTTAGGACAGAAGAGGGAAGGGTTTTGGTAGGGTGGATACGGAGCCCGTTCCTCAGTACTTTGCATTGGACCTACATTCGGGAGGTTGAGGAGGGGTGTCTCAGTGGGCTTCAGAGTCACAGCTCTCAGAGTGACTAGGAAGGAAACTGGGAGCTATTAGCTGGGCTCAGTAGTCACAAGGTGTGTACTGAAAATGGCACTGCCCCATTCACTGCACCCCCTCTCCTGAAATGTCAGTAGGATGAGAGGGGATGGACCGTGCAGAAGGGTTTGAAGAGGTGTAGCTGGAGGAAGGAGGGATGGACAGATTTATCATTGCAGTTATGGGGAAGAGGGGAGACTGGCCTCAGAAGGTCTCAGCCTCTCACAGACCCCAGCCACCAGGCACCTGACAGAAAGGTTGTAGGGTAATCTCTCTTGTTAGCGTTTTCCTATTCAGGCAGCCTGAATTACTTTGCATCTTGGCAGCTTTTGTCTGGACTAGCAGCCCAGATTGTTTAGGAAGTTTTTCCTTTAGATCTTTATCTCAACTTTGTCTTCAACAGACACTCAGTAGAGACATGTACCAGGGCAAATGAGAAGGGGGTTGGACAGCTTTCTCTGCACTCTTGAGTTTTTTTCCCCATGTCCCTGGTACAAGATTACTGGCTCTTCTCAACTGTGCCACACATCCACCTTTCCTCTCTCCCTCCCCACTTCCATGTCAAATTTCTCTCCATTCTTCTCTCACCAGAAGCCCCCCTCAGCCAAATAAGTCCCTCCATTTATACACGTTTCCAACAGTGGGATGGTCTGTACTGGGAGCCACAGGCAAACGGGAGTGAGCCAGGGCCTGACTGGTGCTCTCCACCTGCCACCCCATCATTGTAAGTACCGACTGCTCTGCCCCACCGTATGCCCTGGTCGGAGGTTGCTTTGCCACTGTCTGTCAGGTGCCTTGAGATTGCTGGGCAGGCAGTTTTGGGGAGCCTGGTCACCAACACAAAACTATGTCTGCAGTCATGACCAGGCCTCTTTACACCACACTCAGACCGAAATATTACTGGGGCCTTTTGGAGGAGGATAGTAACACTGTGAGCCAAAGTGCACCGTTCTCCCTTCCCTATCCTGACTTTTCCACCTGGCAAAAGGAAGCCTGGGCATCCTGGAGCGCTGAGCTGGGAAACTGCTGGCTGTCAGTGGGCTTGTCTGTGCTCACAGATCCGTGAAGGAAGGAGGGTGACACAAGCGTCTGCTTCAAGAAAGCCCCTGTCTGGTAGGCAAGGAGCTCTACAGCAGGCAGAGAGACTGCTTATAGCAATACAGCTGTGCATTATGTCTTGTATACCTTTACCCAATGTCTTTTTATTTCTAGAAGTATCCCCAGCTTCATCCAGTTCTGGGAACTTCAGCCAATTCACACCAGATTCAGCCACCAGTCCACATTCGGCATCCTCATCTCCACAGCCTACGGCTAAGTCTCAGAAGGGCAGAGAAGATGGCATGGAGGGGGTTAGGAAGGCCAAGAGCCGCACGGCTTTCTCCAAGGAGCAGCTGCAAACCCTGCACCAGCGGTTCCAGAGCCAGAAGTACCTCAGTCCCCAGCAGATCCGAGAGCTGGCTGCCGCCCTGGGGCTCACCTACAAGCAGGTGAACACAGAGACTTTGACCCATGGTATATCTGTCACACAGCAGCTGAATGGTCACATAAGGTAGTGACAGGATGGAAAAATGAGTCCCCAGCAGAGAATAGAGGCAAAGGTGCCAGCTAACAGTTGTTCCCCTGCCCATTCATTGCCCAGAGATCAGAAGCACTTCTGGGGGACAGGAGAGTCAGTGGCACCTCACTGGGGCTTCCTCAGTGAGGGGCCTGTTAAGGGTACGGTTGCCAACACTTGTAGCAGAATTGCAAACACGGTGATGAATATGTTGTTTGCCACAAACAACCTCTACCCTGGGCTTGACAGCACTTCAGAGACTTTTTCATGCACTGGTGAACTTCACAGAAACCCTGGCGTGCATCAGTTCTCTGAATCCCAGGGCTGCAATGTGCTGAAACGTATTGCTAACATTTCCCAAGGCTGATCTTGTCGAGTATCTAATAACGTTCCACGCTCAGCACTGCCTGGCTGCTTGGTACCCGCTCCCCTCTCCGTGTGGGTGCTGCTGGGTTCATTCAGCACAGCCCTTCAGGGTCTCTGCTGATCTCCAGGTAGGCTGTGTGTAGTGAGTTGGTGCTGGCTCAAATGATGCCTTCCTAAAGCAGAGGGGGCTGGGCACTGCGGCACAAGTGCTTGCAGTTTCAAGTTCAAAATCTGCCTGTAATTTGGATCTTAGAGCTGGGCATGATGGCCTGGATGCCCCGGGATGCCCAGGGACTAAAAAAGTTATGTATGCATTGTAAGTGCAGACATACGCAAGCACACACTGGAACTGGTTCTGTCAGGAACAAGGGTGGGACAATCTGCTCTTTCCTTGAATCCACATCCCTGTAAAGGCTGCTCTCACAGT
Source organism: Ibidorhyncha struthersii (assembly GCA_013398815.1). NCBI lineage: Eukaryota > Metazoa > Chordata > Aves > Charadriiformes > Charadriidae > Ibidorhyncha > Ibidorhyncha struthersii. The sequence continues at coordinate 136,007 of VZSZ01003582.1, forward strand.
GCAGACACAGCCCCCCGGGGGGAAACGGCTCTGGAATTCACCCCAGCAAGGAGCCTTGAATTTGGGAACTGATGGTTACAAGGAGCAAGCCTCTCTTCTTCTCTCACAAGTGTGCAGAAACAGTGTCTTAGAAGTCAGCTTGTAGCACAGGGGGGGTTGTAGAGACCTGGGTGGGTCTAATTTGCACCCGTCATTCATCTCCATGATTGAAATGAGTCGATTTGCCACAGCTATAACCATCCCGTGGACATAACACCGCTCCCTCCCCCCACCATGCAGATGCACTAGCCACCTGCTGAGGCTGCTAGACAGACATCTCCCCTTGGCAGCAACCCCAGGGAGCTCTTAAAGGGCTTTATCTGCTGCTGCCCATATATCTATGCCATCTGGTCACTTTTTGCTGCTTGTGAATCTGATTACAATTGCTCTTCCTTCTCCTTTGCTGATGTTTTCTCGGCTCTCCCTTCCCCACCCAGGTGAAGACTTGGTTCCAGAACCGGAGGATGAAGCTGAAAAGGTGCCAGAAGCATAGCTTGTGGACTGAACGGGCTCAGTGCCTCACGCAAGTAAGAACACGGCACACGGCTCAGCACGGCCCTTCTATCTAGGCAGATAAGTCCTGGGATCTCTCTCCTCCATGGGGGCAACTTAAGCATGTAAGTGTCAGCGTACCGTGCCTTCTGGTTTGCTCAGCACAGAGGTACAGACTTGGCACAACCCTCCACATTCTGTAGGTAGCCTAGCAGTGGGCTGACTAAGCCACTGAAATGCTTCCAGAGAAAAGCTGTTTTCCTCATATACATACATACATATATATATATATATATATACACACACACACGATGGTGTATCCACCCCTGAGCTATGGAGATGGATATGGTTCTTGCCCTCCCATGCCGTTGCTGCTGATCAAAAGATAACATGAAAAGTGAAGGCACAGAGCCCCAGTACATGTCAGGCCTGTGGACACCAGTGGACAAGCTACGTGTTCTGACTCACTGTCTTTCCCTTTCAGAGTGGCTTCCAGCCAAGTACTTACCTGGATGTCCACACCAAATTCCACCAGGGCTACCCGATCACCGCAGCCAGCAACATCCAAGCCATGCCTGCCCCCCGTCAGCACTACGGAGCAGGGCAGAACGCTTACACCATCGTGACTAGCGAGGATGGAGGAACCTTTGGCAAAGGCGGAGGCACCTGCAGCGTCCAGCAGACAGTGGGCTTCATTGCCCAGCACAAAGTAGACTTTTACCACAGCTGTCCTGGCAGTGTGGAATATTCGGGCACAAAGACAGGTGACGGCTGTAACTTTCACCACTCTACCACCGTAGGTGCTCCTTTCCCAACCGCTGCTGGCCACCATCTCTATCATTCCTAAGCGCTGTGGATGTGGGGTACTTGGGCACCCAGGAATCAAATTTTGTTCTCATCTCTCCCTTTGTTATACATGTGCTCTCCAACTCAGGGACATCTTGCAGCTAGAAGTTGTTTCGGCATCCAAGTATGTGCCTGCAAGCATGCACAGACACACAGACATGCAGATACCTGTTTGCCCATATAGATACATACAGCCCTTGATTTGTGTGCCCTTACAGGCACCTCCCACTTCTTTATTGGCACAGACAACCAAGTTCCCTTATAGCAAGACCCAAGATCTGGCTACCTAGGTTATCCCCTGGATCTTCTAAATTATTGTAACTTGCCTCAGAGGAGGGAGTTCCTTTTGGGATCTCTTTTATACATATCACTGTAGAGTTGTGTATACATAACACATGAAGCCGTGGGCTGTATGGGGAGGTGCTGGTCACATATCTTCCAGTGAAGTTGGAGAAGTTACTGTCACGTGCCAGGCATCCATCTGATGGTTAGACCACCAGTTCTGTTGGTGAGCCACAAGGTATAGAATTGACAAAGTGTCTAGTGAAGGGAGATGTGATAAGTAGCTTGCAGAAGGGTTGGTAAGATGATCTTATAAGTATCAAAATGGTAAATAACATCTTTTCCTAGGCTGTATATTTCTGTGCTTCCCCTCAAGAAAACCAAACAGTGCATTCAATTTGGCAAATAATAAAATATTTTTAAAGATGGATTATGTGTTTTTCTGTGTCTTTTTTCCACTGTAATAGAGCATTGCAATATAAAATCCAGATGGAGCATAAATAGCCATAGCAACCGTATGCCATTGTTGTTACTGATTTGACTCTGAAGCTGTAAACAGAGATTTTTCTGTGTTATTAGTGGATCAGCTTTATGACTCTTGGCAATGTGAGATATCTAGAGTCAAAGGATGGAGTAACCACTACCCACCCTAAGAATTCCCTCTACCCAGCAACATTTAATACTGGGACTGGCTAAAACATAGAGGTACCATAATTTCTAAACTTCATACTGTATAAGTGTACTGAAAAACAGATGTGTGTATCAAAGTATATTTAATAACAGAGCCCCAGTACCCTGAGTCACAGGTTTTCGATCACTCTTTGTGATGACAATGACTTTATCTTAATGCAATGAAGTAGCTGTCATGGTTAAAAAAAAAAAAAGTGCATAAAATGAAGGCAATTGATGTCTGCAACTGGTGTAATAAGAGGCACGGTCTTCTATTGGCAAAGCTGGTTTGTGCCCCTGTGCTTCACAGCTGTTTGTTCTCACCTCCACTCCATCATGCAGCCACTCTTTGACAGCTACACTGTTTATAGAGCTGTACTGTAAACGGTATAACCAGCATGATTTGGGGAAAAATAAAGCCTTTTGGAGGGCCGATTTCTAAGTCATATCATTTTGGAGATCCTTTTTAAAGCACAGCCTGAACACAAATGTCCTGCACGCAGCAAGTAAGTGCCTAAGCTTGGGAAAGACGCAACCACTGCACCATCAGAGGGGTGGGGACAGATTGAGTTAACTTAACTGAGAGGTGCTGGTTAACATCTGAAGGTGGACTACAATAGCAGCAATTATCAGAGCTCTCACATGAGTGGGAGGAGTTTATTCAGCTTCTTTAGAGCCAACAGTGCTGCTACTAACCTGAATATAATCTGGAACTTTTCTATGCCACCTCATCAAAGGCTGCTGAAAAAGTTGAGTTTGGGATTGCTCCTTACTAATAATTCTCTGGAAAAGGAGTCACCCTGTTCCTTCAGGGATGCTTTAGGACAGGCAGGATCTTGGTGTGAAGTCCCTGGGACTGGTTTGCAGAAGGATGCTGCAGTTATGATCTCCCTACTATTGACCTTCAGCAAACCTGTGCTAACAAACGCTACCAAATCTTGCAGTTTCCTCAAGAGACCCATAAAATTTTTTCAGAGGCAATCATTCAGAGACAGAGCTTACTGCCACAGGTGGTTCTGGAGACCAAAAGCCTGCAGCAATTCAAACAGGCAAGTAAGCAACTTCCAGGAAGGGAGTTTATTGATGTCAGGAGCTGCATTCCCCATGCTCTGTGTAATAACAGCAGGAATGCAGCTCCTCTTACAGGTACCGCCAGCCAGAGAGGGACGCTTGGGACTTGCTTTCTCTTTTGGTCTTTCCCTAGTATCTAGCAATGACGGATCTTGGGGCTCACCCAAGGCAACAGCCCCGATGTTGTAATGTGTAAAAGATTTAGTGATTCAGACACAGCCCACCCTGTCTGCGAGCGGAAGGACTTCCATTAAACATGAGAAATTAATTCTAGCCTGGTTACGAAAGAGGGTCACAGATACGACCTGAGGGTGCTCTTCAAAACTTTGGACAGCATGAAGATAATGCAGCCCTCACAGGAAAGGAAAAGATTTTTTTTTTTTTTTTGTCTAAGACCAGTGCCATGATTTTGGGTCCTTCAAGCCTCTTGACTGCTCAGTATCAGCCAAGATGCCACTGGCCACTGATGATGGGCCAAGTGAGAGACGTGTGGCATTGCTTTACTGAAAATTTCAGAAACCCCATTAGCTCAGCATTTGAGTGATGCACTGTAGTTAGATAACTAAATATAATGCCTACACATGCCTGTAGGGAAGAGCTTATTAAGGCAAGGATCATGCCTTTTATCTGCACTGGACAGACAACTGGGGCTGTGAGCCCTTGCTCACAGGCCACTCAGAAGAAACGTGCAGCTTGTAAAACATCGCTGCAGGCCACGTTGACACAGAGGGCAAGGAATGAAGTTGCTTGCACCACTCTACTTGCTTGGTATTTTGCCTATGGGACAGCAAAGGCTGGAACCCAGTAAACTAGATATTAAACCCTGGTCTACATAGACCATACTAGATCTAATTTCTTCTGTTTTGGTGGGATTCTCTGCACCACTGAAGCTACATCTGCAGTATTGACAAACTGTAGTATTGACACTGCAGAGATAGTGTGAAAATGCAGTGTATTCCCACAAGCTATAATATGTTTAAAGAGCTCCATATGAGCTTACAGCTTGATCCTGAAAGGATTTGCTGGTAAGCTGAACCATGTTTGCAGTGTGCAGAAATCACTGTTACACAGCACAGCCACAAGAAGCAACAGTCCTAACAGAGATGTAATGTAACCCAGCAGAAAGGGCTTTGGCTGACATGTGCTTACTTCCTCTGAAAAACTGATATAAACCCTTTTGGAAGTATGAGTCTGGAGTGAGTGGTTAGTTGCAGCTCCACTATTTTGGTAGTAGTGCTGCAGTTAGCTGTGCAACCGTTTCACATGGTGAGGTGACCCAGGCACGGCAAGGTAACAGGAGCCCCAGCACCGTGGAAAGGCAGACCCCTACTTCATTTCACAACTTTTAGAAACCATTCCTGATTTACTAGCAGTCCTTTCCAGCCCACCTGCCAAAATTCCAACAACAGCCACTCTGCATGTTCCCTCTAGCCGTGCAGCTATGTGTGCTTGCCAAACCTGTGTGCAACCCAAGCCGAGCAACCAGGGGGATAACGCACCCAAGAAGGAACACGCCATTGTTGCAGAACGGTCCCATGGTAAATGCAGTAACACAAACCACAGCATGCAGAGCAAGTCATCTCAGTCCCAGGGCTTTTTTAGCAACAGTATCAGTTTCTGCAGGAGGATATCTGCCAGCAGAGCTCTGGCTATCTCCTTGCCATTGTGGCAGAAGCACAGAAGAGAAACATGCCCAAGCAACAAGCATCCTCTGCAATCATTCTGCAAAGACCTGTGCACATTGTGTATTCCTTTAGAGCTTAAGTTTGTATCTTAAAAAACAAACACACACAAACCTGGAAGCCGCTAATTTTAAAGCTGAAAGGCAAGGCTTTATTATCTATGACTTTTATAGGTATACGATTCTGATTATTCCCACCCCCCCAAGGGAACTGTTGAAAGTAACACTACTAGAACATTACCCAGAATTCATCCAAACCAATGCTGGGACATGAGACTCAAGTCAGGATGAGAAAGGATATGTTTTGTAATACAGAAAACTGCGTGAACCTGGCATTTTCCCCTCTTCCAGGACAGATTTGTGTTTTTCTACCATTGAAGGCTGGCAACCCACGCATGGACAACTCAGCCTTTCTTCCTCCTCTACAGGCTCAAACCTCCACTCCCGCTCCTTCCTGCACATATTCCGCCTCATCCCAGGAAGCAGAGTTGCAAAGGGAGAGCAGACATGTTTTAGCACCCACGCAAGCAGGTTCTGGTCAGCAAAGAACCTGTGGCAATTTGAGCCTGTGCAGTCAGCTGCTGGTTTAGCTAACTGTGCTCAGTGGGAGTACCTTTTAAACTACACCTTTCAGACGGATGGAAAGCTTTAGTGGTATACTGTAGTTTAAGGAATTTGGGATTAAACCCAAACATAATGCTGTACATGAGTTCCACAGGTGTTCTAAGAAGTATACAAGGAAAGCAATGCTCTGATGAACCAAAGCTCACTGAGCAGAAAAGAAGTTCATAGAGTCTCTAAATTGGTGGCTGCCAATGCACTGCTTCAGTCACAATGTGGCTGTCTCACATGTTTCACTGCCTTTTAAATGTTGCTCCCAGCTGCCAAGAGATAAATGCAGTCTTGAGGCAAAGCAGGGAAAGGCATAAGTTTTTGTTTCAGTGCTGGATTCAATTACTTAAACACAAACTTCTGCTGCCATTTGAGGTTAGCACAAGAACTCCAAGACAGCTCCAGCCTCAATGAGGCAGGACTTCCAGACCTCTAACCGCAACCATCTGGAACAGCAGCAGATAGGTGGCCACACAATCTCAGAATGGTTTAGGTTGAAAAGGACCTTAAAGATCATCTAGTTCCAACCCTCCCTGTGACACCTCCCACTAGACCAGGTTGCTCAAAGCCCCATCCAGCCTGGCCTTAAACACCTCCAGGGATGGGACGTGCCCAACTTCTCTGGGCAACCTGTTTCAGTGCCTCACCACCCTCATAGTGAAAAATTTCTTCCTAATATCTAATCTAAATCTACCCTCTTCCAGTTTGAAGCCATTACCCATCATCCTATCACTACATGCCCTTGTAAAAAGTCCCTCTCCAGCTTTCTTGCAGGCCCCCTTTAGGAACTGGAAGGCCGCTGTAAGGTCTCCCCAGAGTCTTCTCTTCTCTAGGCTGAATAACCCCAGCTCTCTCAGCCTGCCCTCATAGCAGAAGTGCTCCAGCCCTCTGATCATCTTCTTGGCCCTCTGCTGGACTCACTCCAAGAGGTCTCTGTTCCTCTTACCTTGGGGGCTCCAGAGCTGGATGCAATATTCCCGGTGGGGTCTCACAAGAGTGGAGTAGAGGGGCAGAATCACCTCCCTCCACCTGCTGGCCACGCTTTTGATGTGGTCCGGGATGCAGTTGGCTTTCTGGGCTGTGAGTACATATTGCTGGGTCATGTTGAGCTTTTCATTAACCAACACCCCCAAGTCCTTCTCCTCAGGGCTGCTCTCAATCCATTCTCTGCCCAGCCTGTATTTGTGCTTGGGATTGCCCTGACCCATGTGCAGGGCCTCACACTTGGCCTGGTTGAACTTCATAAGGTTTGCATAGGACCACCTCTCAATCTCAAAAGACACTGTCTTTCTCTCCTACCCTCATACTTGGATATCTGTTTTGAAGTACGGCTGTTTAAGGTCCAATACAAGCATGTTATGGGGCTGCACATTACCATAAGCCAGCAGCTAGCAGTCCAGTTTTCTACACCTGGAGCTCCCCCCTTGCACTAGGCAGGACACCTGCATATTAAAAACACAGCTGATGGACTTCTGTAACCTAGTCCTTTTAAACAGTTGCTTGATCCCACTTCTGGGAGAAACACAGTAGGGTTACTTTTTTCCTCCTTTGCTCAGTACTGCTGGTCTAACCGGGGGCAGAATAACCATTCTCGTACCAGGCTGTTCCCATGCAAGATGGTGACACTGTTTCAACATTAAAATAAAGTAATTTATTTTCATTTCAAACAAGAACATTAAGCAGAAACAAAGTAATAAAGGACAACATGCACATAACATGGAACATGCTTGGGATCACTGCAAGAAAATACAGTTTAAGACAAATTATTCCGGAACAACAACAAACGTTCACCTCGTTTGCAGTGCAAGTTTAACTATGACATACAACCCTTGTGCAGGCATTTGAAGACAGGGTTGCAGTAAAAATTGTGCACTAACAGCAATAAAAACTCTACCACAAAAGTATTTATGCTTTTACCATCTCATTTACTCTTGCCAGCTCACGCCATTTTGTATTCTTGGGCAGTAACAGACTGGACTCTGCAATTCCACATCTTGTAAAAAGAAAAAAAAAAAAGGCAGTTTCACATCGGTTGGAGCAGACTTCCAGTTCCTCCATACTGGAAAAGATGATTCAGTTATTAAAAAAAAAAACAAACAACCCCAAAATGTCAATTGGCATGTTCCTCATTTTGTCTAACTAGGTTTCTCTAAACTTCTCGCCTCCCCCAGAGCTTATGTACATATGTCAGATGAGGCAGCCAGTGCCCTTTTCAGCAGAATAATACAGAAAAGATCCAACAAAGCCCTGGGGAAGGGACAAAAATCCTATTAGTTTACACTCTTAAAACTGGGATTAGACAAGAGAGTGGGGAACCATCCTGCTCTGGCCCCATGGATGACAACTCCACTGGGACCCAACAGGATTCCCTGCCCCCAACATCCAGATTCCATGGTAAGTGAAATTAAACATCACCTTTAAAATAACCGAGCCCTTTACCTAGCTGCCTGCCTCTACCCCAGAGAAAGCTGCACGGTAGTGGTGCTGTGTTTGTGAAGTGCTAGGGGACCATCATGTGGACTGTTCTCACCACTCCAAAGATGACTACACACAGCCACTCCTCACGCTTCCAACAATGGCACTTTGGGCTACCCTCTGCTGCAATTTGCAGGCTGGGACAAGCCAACAGTCTGTCAGCAGAGAGATGTAGAAAGGCAAGATCTAAATTGGGTGGAGACAGTCCTAGAGACACCATCCTAAATGACCTGACAGACACAAGTAAGTTGCAGCTTTGGAAACCAAAGTTTCCATGTGAGATACAAGCAATACTCTACCCACTTCTCTCCTCTACTCCTCCCCTCCTCTCAGCTGCCCTTGGCACAGAGAAGGGCAGCAGGCAGTGGGTAGGCAGGTGCTGATCCCTCCAGGAAGAGCTGCTGAGAGTAACTGGATCAAGTAATCTGAAATCGGATGATCTCATGTAGCTTTTCGGTGAGGGAGGAGAGTGTGCAGATGAAGAACCTATTAGCAGTTAGCCAGCTGAGGTAGCAAGAGAAGTAGGCAAGACAGCAGGAAAGATTCTGGGCTACAACAGGGTGTTTCTAGAAGAAATATGCTGAAGTACAGGGTTTTCTTCTCCAGCAAAGCCCTGCTGCAAGACACACAGGGCAAGGATATCACCTGCTAAAGAGGCAGCAGAGGAAGGCGAGACTTGGACAACAAACACTGACTTTTACCACCTCTGCTGCTCCTGGCTGCGGCATTGCACATTCCCCTCCATGAATGAGGGTTGTTTCATCTATCCACACACAAAACACCCTTGCCAAGGGTTAGCCATGATTAAACAGAAAACTAGCCCAAGGCAGCAGGGTGCTGAACCCCACCAGTGGTTAAAACGGGAGTAGGGGCAAGAGAAAGGATTAGAAACTGGATCCCTGAGTCAAGACCCTAGAAACCCCATGAGAGAAAAATGGGAGAAGGGAAGAAAAAATACTTAGACCTAAGACTCATAACCACTCTGGGTCCCCAGGGGATGCCAAGAGGCCTGGTACTGATGCCGTACAGGAGAGCTCGAGAACGGTGCAACACTGTCAGAGGTGCTCTGGAAGCTGTAGGTGTCTTCTGACTCTAGGCTGACATAATCCATATCAGCAGGGTAGCCGTGATAAAAGTTCATCTGCTGGCTTAATAAACCCATGGCTTGCTGGGTATTGCAGCTTGTCCCGCCTTTTCCGAAGAGCCCCTCATCCTCTACAGCCATAAATGAGTACAGGTTCTGCCCGTTCCCATAAGTCTGGCCACTGCTGTAAGCCTGGTGCACGTTGGTCACAGCCTGAAGGTTTCTGCTGGCACAGACAGGGAAGCCCTGGTGAAATGTGGGGGTTATATCCAGGTACGCAGCCTGATGAAACCCATTCTAGGAGAGACAGAGAAGGCTGTTCAGTAATGCAGTGTACCACACCAAATTTGTCCATTCTTTTTTATAAGTCCTCCTTTCTCCCCCACCCCCTCCCCTGAGCCAAACAATCATGTCCTTTTCATACTCATTGTCCTCACTATAGACTAACAATAGCAGAGATGACAGGATCTTAAATTAGTAATCTCCAGCTCAACATTTCTGGGAGCACCATGCTGGGGACAAAAACAGCACGTTGGCTCTTTTGTTTTCTATCTAGTCTCAGCTGGGAGATAAGTGGACTGGAAACGAAGCGCTTTCAGTGCCAGGGCAGGCTTAAAATAGATGCCACTGTAAGCCCTATTACAAGAAATACAACCGGCTTGGTAATGCTGAGTCCTGTGCATTGTTCGAGTTAACAAGTTGGACATGATGCACTTCTCTCAACAGACTGGAAGAACCATGACTGGTGGTGATGGAGGAATTCTCTCACCTGTGGTAGATACACTCCTTTCTCTACCCACTGGCTCTCCTTCTGGCACCGCTTAAATTTCATCCGTTGATTCTGAAACCATGTTTTCACCTAGAAGTGATGAGGAAAGGACATAGAAATTCATTCTCAGGGCTTACTACACATCCTAAAGATGTTTTGCCTTCTACTACAATCCAGTTGCTGCTTGGCTTCTAATATGGTACATAATTTCAGCAGCTAACAATATCCAGCAGACTCAGGTAGCCATAGAATCAGAGCTGAGACTTGGAAACTAACACTTGCTCCTCAGATCACCACGGGATCTTCCATGACATCAAAAACCCTACCCAAAAGACAGGCCAAGGCAACTGCAGAAAGGCAGCTTGTACAGCAGCAGCATCTCACTGCTGCTGCCAAGATCAGTGCTGACTCAGGAGTGTCCTTCAGTCAGACATGACTAGCTGGTGGGGCAAGGACCCTCTCTCTAGGGAGATACCCAGGTGCCACTCTGACTAAGAAAGGCTACTTGCGTAGCAATGCCAGTATCTGACTTTTCATGTTCAGAGACAACGCATGTCCACACAGAACGGTAAGCTGACTCTGCATAGCCCTGCTCTGTATGCGCTTTCAAACACCTGCACGGAGGGGGTGCTGGAACTAAACATAAGGGGAAGACTGAGTCATAAATTTTCACACCCTCTGCTCTCTCACGTAAGCAATGGCATAAACAAGACCATGAAAGAAATTCATCCCTGGGGTCTAAGAAAAAACACCCAAAAAAAAAATCCCTGCTTGCAAGACCAGTTCACACCAGGGCTACAACTCAGCTGCTCAGAACAAGATGTTCACCTGCTTGTAGGTGAGCTCCAGGGCAGCAGCCAGCTCCCGGATCTGTTGGGGGCTGAGGTACTTCTGGCTCTGAAACCGCTGGTGCAGGATTTGCAGCTGCTCCTGGGAGAAGGCTGTGCGGCTCTTGGCCTTCTTCACCACACCCTCACCTTCCTCCTTGACCTTCTGGAAAGAGGGATGGGGAGACGGGCAGTCTGCGGTAGGGCTAGTGGCAGAGTCGGGGGTGTACTGGATGAGTGTCCCAGAGCTGGAGGAAGCCGGAGAGACATCTGAGAAGAAAAGAGAAAACTGGAGTGAGCAGGGTCAGGTGGAAAAGTCCCAAAGACTTCGAAGTTCAGCTTCTCGGGAGAATTTAAGATTGCGGGTGCCCTGCGGACTTGCAGGGGCCCCGCAGCCGCAGGCAACGGCGGGCGGAGAAGTGGGCACAGGCACCCCCCGGCACAGCGGAACCGAGACGCCTCTCGGCTCGCACCTCCTCCCCGTCCCTCCTGGACACGGGGACCCCCCCCAGCAGCCGCAGCCGGCTCTCGCCGCCGCTTCCAGCGGGGCAGCCGGCGGAGCAGCGCCCGTTGCGTCCCCGCCGGGACGGCGGCACGGCCTCCCACCCCCGGGGCAGGAGGGACACGACCACCCCCCCACACCGCCCCCCAGCCGAGGGCGGCCCCATCTCTCTCCCC
>VZSZ01003582.1:157631-223599 GCA_013398815.1 Ibidorhyncha struthersii
CCTTCCCCCCCCGCAGCCGGCTGCCCGGTGGGGCGCTGGGGGATGTCGGGGGGTGTCCGCCCGCTGTGTTTCCCCGGTGCCCCCAGACCCTCCGAGATGGCGAGGGTGTTTTTAGCACCGCCGCCACCTTCATCGTCGCTGAGTGTATGGCAAGTGAGGTGGGCAGGGGCTGGAAGCGCAGCCGGGGAGGGGTCTGGGAGCTGGTGGTCTCCTGTGGGGGGAGCAGGACTGGGCAAGGCAGAGGCAGTGAGCTGAGACGGGGTAGGTTACCCCACTAACTACTGTCCCTCCCTGGCAGGGCGAGGTGGTACCAAGAGAAGCTGCATGCAGGGAGCTCAGTGCAGTGGGGGGCTCGCCCTGGACACCCCAGCGCCTTTTTAGACACCGGGCTGAGGTACGCTGGGAGCATTTGTCCTGCCTCCCTTCTCCCCATCCCTCAACGACAGCCTGCAGGAGGTCTCAAGCTGGCAGCTTCATGAAGAAAAACTACTCCCTGCCTCGTCGACTGGGAAATTCCTCTTGGTCACTGGCTTGCTACGAGCACTGCAGCAAGACACCACGGACACAGATCTCCATAACGGCTGGTCCATACGTTGGATGAGACAGGCTTGAACTGCAGAGGTCTTTTGCAAACTTAGGCCCCTCTTCCCACACACAAACTCTTTCCAGGCCTCAAAACAAGAGCTGAGCTGCAGCTGAGGGACAGGACAAATGGGGAAACATCATCCAGATGAAGAAGTCCCTCTCCTCAGAAGGGGGAATGCTGCGCGTTGTCTCATAGCATTGTCCACTGCTATCACATGAGTAAAATATTGGGGAATTTAGTGGCATGAGCTTTCTTCCTGTACTCTCCTCATGTTTTGCCTGTTCATTTGTAACAGGATTGGCTCCTGAAGGCTATTCCTGAGAGGACAATTTCAGGTACTTTCACAAGACATCCAGAGAGTGTTGTGAACCTGAACAAGATAAGCAGTGATATCAGCTGTGAGAGGAAATTCTGTTTCCTCATTTTGCGTCCAAAATAAAAGCTTGAAAACGTAGCTCCCCGCTCCGCCCCTGCACAACTTTTCTTATGCCTTTCTGATCTTTCCTGGTTTGATTTCTCTCTTCAGGCTCACAGTACTCACCTGCACCTGTGTTTTGGGCATGATTTCTGCTGCTGGCAGCAAGTCCCAGACGCAACCTCTATAAACTGGTATTTGCACTGGCATCAACTTAACTGGCTGCAAGCTGGGCCTAGCTTAATTGGTGCAAAATACACATCTTTGCTTGTTTGCACAGAGGGTGGGACTAACAGCCTTTCTCGGGTGACATGCCAGACTGTAACTGTCTTTTTGCAAAGGAAAGACTGAACGTGCCACTAGAAATCTTTGAGAGGTGTTGACTCAGCTGTTCTGTTCTCAGTGGCAGCTGAGACTCCCTACTCTATATTTGTGCTTCTTTCAGCATGACACAGTTATCAGCTCCTGGCTTTGCTGCAGGCTATTCAAATTCTCCGATGGTGCTGTTTTTTGCTACCCGTGCTGCAGGCAGCTTACACACTAAAGTTTCTACTAGAGAGATACCTGTACAATAAAGGCCACAACTGGGGAAAATTTCCTGTGCAAATAAGCCCTTCGCCTAAAATGGGTTCTGAAGATCTTAATCTGTAGGGTGTAAATCCTAAGGGTATGTGGCCTGAACTCCTGGAGGACTTATTAGCCTGAGAATCAAATAGGCTATATGAAATGAGGCTGAACTTCCCCTGTTTTAGGATGATATTGTTGCTAACAGAGTTCCCATCAGGGCTGGGGCATATGCCAGAAGCCAGGCTGGCAAAGATTAAAAGCTTCAGCTGAGCTAGGGGAAGGATTTCCTTTCCCTCCACCTGTCATGCTCTTCTGGTCTGTCTTCTCTGCACAGGGGCTGAGTGAGCCTTGTAGCATGGGGTATCCAGGATTTTCTTCCCCTCGCACAGGCAGGATGGGAGCGTGGTGTTCCAGAGGAGTCTCCTGTGCCATCTCTGATCTCCCCTAAGGTTTTCCTGCTCATCCTTGTTCTCTCTCTTATTTGCTTTTATTTTTCTCATGCATTTCTTCCTGTTCGTTTTGTTCTCCATATGGCCTGCCATTTTAAATTCTCATCTCCCTGTATTTTTTCCTTCATGACTCTCTATCTCCTTGCTCTGTTTTCTTGCTTCCGTGTGACGTGCAGCAGCCTCTGGCCGGTAACCAAAGCAAACTTAATCTGAAGCCAAACACAGCTGCTGATAAAGTTGATTTTGATGCACCCGCTGCTTGCATCAATATGACTGCAACAGTAGCTGCCATCAGCTACAAGGATGCAGGCACCATACCAGTGTAGACAAGACCTCTGCTTTGCGCCCTTCTGTTGTTTTCTTTTTATTAAGTCTTTTTTTTTTTTTTTTTTAATGGAGAGGGAGAATTGTCTTGTTCTGTATTATAATCTTCCTTCATTATTGTCCATTTATATTGTGGGGATAGTTAGGTGCATGGTCTTGGAAACACCGAGGGCACTATCAAGGACATCAATGCTGAAAACTTGCCACCAACCATGCTGCTGTGACAGCCTCTCTGTCACAGTGGCAATCTCTCCAAGCAAACAAGGGGGTGGTATCAACATGGCAGCTTCATCTGCTTTCCAACTCCTCTTCCTAAATCACAGCCAGATTGCATCAGGCTTCATTGCATATTCACAGGAGCCAAAGTAACAATATTTTTTTTGATCTCCAACTTCCAGCTGTTTCAACGTTTGCATGTGTGTAGATGCTCCTTATTTGTGTCAAAATATGTTGTGTCTTAGAAGAAAGCCCTATTCACCTATCTAGTGTGCTGCCACACAGTCTCGCAGGTATTCCTTTCCTGCCTGTAAGGATGACAGGGTCCCAGACTGGAGTATCCATTAGCACCAACAAAGCAAAGGTTGTGCGAGGTTTAAGGAGTTCATGGCCAATCACTGATGAGGGCAGGAAGACTTTCCCATGCTACCATGTTGAATACCCATTCTATTTTCAGTGTGCCATGGACACTAACCAGCTCAGCAGTCCCTTTGGCTCACCACTTATTTGAAACTCAGAGACTCATCTCAGGGAACTGTGCCCTACTGCCTCAGTGACAGCAACAGGCAGTAGGAGTCGGGGACAGCAGGAGAAGAAAAGGTAGGAACTGTACTTGCTACAGCAGTAGAGTCCAATACCATGTTTAAGAAAAGCCTCAGCCTTCTGAAGATGAAGCTGTCAAAATGTAAATCCCACCCACGTGTGCTTAGTCCCAGCTTTTGTTCTCCCCAGTTAAGGACAATCTGTTTCTGCAGCCCTTTGAGTTGGTTTCTACCTTGCAGACACAGCAGTGCGTGCAGGAATGAGGGCTGAGCTGGCCAGGATTGTTTGGCTTTCATAGGAAAAGGTTGCTTGGACAGAACAAAAAGGTTTCTGTGGAAGGTTTTGATTTTCATGTTTTTTTTTTTTTTTCTTTGGGAAGGGTTTTCCAGGCTGAAAAGAAGGAGATTAATTGGGTAGCTACTCCTGGGTGAGACTCAGGTTCATACCCCTTTTTAAAGCTGGCTCTGTGGCATCCCAGCTGCATGCCACAGGCTATCAGCTGTGTCAGAGGACAACACAGTATGTGGGTAAGCCAGTGAGACTGGGAGGGAAGGGAAGGAGGGACCCTGTTTGCGTTGTGAGTCAGAATAAAAACATCTCATCAGGGTGACGCTTTTCAGGAAACAAAACCGCTGATTTCTGGCCAGCCGTCTTCAAGCTTGGCTGAAGTCAGTCAGAAAAGGTATTTCTGGGAAAATGGCATTTCCCAGGTTTGTGATACCTTGTTTCATATCACACTGCAGCTTTCCATTTTGGTTTGCTTTTGTGCCTGATTATTTTTTGGTCAAAATCCATCTGTTCCTTTGCAGAGCTGCTCTCCAAGCTCTTTTACTACCTCTTGCAGAACCACCTAGAATTAAACATTAAAAAATCTATGAAGGAGACCATTCATCCTGTCCTTCCCAGTAACAGAACTGCAAGGGTGGTAACTGGCGGCAGAACAGCAACAAACACGCAGGGACAGTCCTGCTGCAGCCCTGTGAACAATTTGTGCTGTAGTAAGTGGAGTTATCCTGCTTCAAAGCATCTGCAAAGATACGATGCGATGCAAGTCCAATAAAGCAACTTTGACTGTTTGGTTTTTTTTTTGTTTTTTTTTTTTTTATTTATTTGAGCCCATTTCACAGCTTGCCCTGTTCTTTCTCCTTTAGGCATGACTACAAAATCCCAGTATACACACAGTCTGTTGCTTGAAGTCAAGATAAAGCTGTCCTGGCTCACATTGTATCTTTCTAAGGCTAAAGACCCAGGACAAACTGGGGCCAGAGAGAATAAAATGAAGTTTTCCTCATTCCTTGTCTCACAGTAGATTTCACCTGAATTGGGATTTTTTTCCCTTGCCACGGGCTTTTGCCAAAATCCTTGGCCCTGCCATGCCCTGCACAGCTGCTATACCCTTAGAGAACCTCTTTATCCCCATCTCTCCTTTCACTCATCTACTACCCATTGCTGCAACTTGAATTTTCCTTCTGGAAGTACACAGATTCAGGAGAGGAGGTGGACACAGGGCTGACTTGGGCGCAGAGATCAGAGACAAATTCCACTGCCTAGCTATATTGCCTCTGCGACGCTGCTGTATTTGTGTCTGAAAAGAAGCCTGCAGACGTTAACGTTGAACCACAGGGCAGGCAGGGTTTCCCCAGAGCTATTGGTGCTGGTGCAGCAAAGGGATGTCCATGGGCTGGAATGAGATGTGGCATTATCAGGCTGGGGATAGGAGCAGCGATGGCCCCAGGAAATTCCCTACCGGCTGTGCCCAGTGTGGGCTATCCCACAAGTAACAGCAGGGACTAATCCTGCCCAAATCTCCTCAGCTCTGCTGGCTCATCCCTCATACTGCCGTGCCATGGATGTGTAGGCAGCTGCCTGCTGTCTCTAGGGTGGCATGGAAGAAGCTGGGTAATACTGAGGGATGGACTGGCTTCTGTTACCACAAATGTCTCCAAGAAATTCCTCTGGTAATGGAAAGGCCTTGCAAATGGACAACTAGACCAGCACAGAGATGTGTTTTATCCCAGCCTGGCTTTATTTGCCTCTGTCTGACTCATGTTCCTTCTTTATGGGAAGAGTTTCTTTGACCAGCTAATTAAGGTAGAGTAACCAAAGGGTGGTGTCACCGTTCAGGGCAGTCACTTGGTGGTGAGGAGAGAAGTGGTCGGTTGGCACATAGATGATGCAGAAATAAGAGATCTCCTTTAAAGAGAGAGGGAAATCCTCTATGCTATTGCACTGCTTAGGCCTGAAATCAGAAAATTACGTTTCCCTTCCCTTTTTCTCTCTTCAAACACCAGCATTCAAAACAGAAGCTATTTCACTGTCTGCCCGGTCATCCAACTCAAAGTCTTTGAAAATCATTAGGGTAGCATGTGTCTTATAAAACAAGGAAACAAGCTTAATAACAAGGATCAGTAATTTTCCTGGGGTATTTACTTGCCTCCTGTTTTTTGAGCTCTAAACTGTCCCTCCTGTTCTTTGTCCCAGGGGCCTGGATATATATATAACGTCAGATGAATGGCTGTGACACAGGTCTGAGGCTAGAGGGGCTGAACAGTAAGGAAAGACTTCAGAATCTGACAGCAAAGGTCAACAGCATCCAAGAGGCTACAGAGAGATGTGCTAGGGCGTGCTGTAGTTTTGTGACATGCTGGTTTTGATGACAACTGTTTTCTATAAAGCTCTGGGCTTGTACAGATTCTCCTATCCTATTCAACTCTGGGAGGTGATAAAAGCTCCTGAAGATCACAAATAGACATGGGGGACAGAAAGACCCAGTGTTGGAGGACCAACATCCAATAAGTGCATAGGAAATATTCCCTGATACTCTGCAAGCTTTTAAAAGAGGAAAATGAATCACAAAAATGCAGTTATGTTGTGGTTTCTATTTCATTGACTAACAAAGATAAATAAAGAGCAGCACACTGAACGAGATAAATTAAATGAAAACATTATGACTCACATGTCTCATGACTGAGCTGTCAGAACAAGATGTTTTGTATTCCTGGTTGAGTAACCTACCTGCTGCTGATGTCACATCATGTTTTTCATCATGGTATCTAATCTTTCACTGAAATAACAAATATGGCCAGAGAGCTCAAAAAGCAAAGTGACTGTGGACACATGAATCAAAGTAATCAGTTTTCTTCTTTTCTTCACTGAGTGTCTACCAATCTAGTTACATAACCTACTTCCTCTATAACCACGTCAGAACTCTGTAATTAATAATAGTTATGAATTACCTGGCAGACCCTGACCCAGGCAGTGTTTTCGGTCATCGGCAGGTGCCGCAGATTTGTTCTAGCTCAGGTGTGGGCCCACAGCCATGTTCTGACAGGGCCCTGGCTGTGGTTTTGTGCCAGCATATGCCCTGCAGGTATGAAGCGGGTGCTCCAGGTGGTACTGAGCATAGCTTGTGTTGTGCATTGCAAGGATGCACTCCTGTTGCACTGAGTAGATGTTTGGGCAGCTTCCCAGGAAGGGACTGGCTGTTTCTGAGGGCAACCACCATCCCATGACATGACCCCAAGACATCCCATGCTGTGACGGGAGGGCTAATGTGTTAGCTCAGCAGTGCAGCATGTCATTTTCATCCAGTCCTAGGACACTGCGGCAGCAGGAGAAGGCAGTTCAAGCCCTGGGTTTTTGAAAACTGGAAGCTCTCAATATCCAGTCTTTTGTTGTCAACTCAGCCGAAGAAATTTAACCTGTGGCTTGACAACATAATGTGAAGCCATCACAGCACAGCAAAAGCATCTCTTTCCCCAAGCTGTGGGAAATCCAGATCAGCATTGCCATGTTGCTGTTGCAGTACACAGGAGATGATGAAGCCTGGACAGGAAAAGAAGACTGGAAGAGAACCTGACCTAGGAAATACTATGTTCTCGTGTCTCAAGCTGTGTTAGTTTTATACCCCCGCATATAAAATGAACATGGTTGCATGATGGAGAGTGAGTGAGAATCACGGGTAAGTTTACTAATCCTGTGGAACTGTAACTGTTGCAATGAGTGTGTGTCTGTCCACTAAGGGCTTTCAGGGCTCCCAAATATAAGCAATATGGTTTGTGGAGCTTGAGGCAAAGTAATATGTAGAATGGGAAATGGCTACTGGAGAAGAGATATAGGCATTGCTTTGTGTCAGCCTGTCAAATACGGCTTACGTCTTTGGAGAAAGTTGTTGACAGGCACATTCTAGTGATCAGAGCTGCTGCAGTTTAGGAAAGTACCATCCTATCTCTTGACTTCGTTCTAGGTGACGTTTATTGCTGTCAGAGCACGGTCACTGAAATGGATCATGTAAATAAATGCATACTGCATATTATCCTGCAGGAAACTTTCTCATCAAATGTCCACTCAGTCCATTACAGGCTGAGTGTCACCTTCTTACCTTAAAAGTGTTTTGCATCTCAATCTGAAATCTCCAGAGAGGCCTATTCCTTGGTAACGCAAGATTTTCAATCGAAGGTAGGTGTGTTTATCACAACCTTGAGCTTCATGAATTTCCACCATGAACTTCCATTTGTGTTTTTTTTTTATGACAGAAGTAGCATATTTAATACCTCACATGTATGCACTCCTCGCAGACCTTTTCCAGTAGTATCTGTGATCCTTTCCAACTTGCAGAAAGTTACACTATTGCCACAGATACTTACAATACATGCACAAACAACCATGTCAAAACGAACACACTGGTCACGCATGTCTTTACGTCCTGCAAGACGCACACAAAGTTTACCCATAAGGTTAGGGTGGCATGCATTGGTTAGACAACAGCCCCCAGTGCTCACTTTATCCCCCATGGAGAGAGGTGGTTTCTGAGGCAGGCAGCACTCAAGCCAAAAGAGTTTGACAAGCTGGTGTCAACACCCGGCGCTAGCTCCAGCATCAGCCCTGAAATCACTGAAACTCCTTGCTCTTCAGAAGAGGCGGGGCTCAGCAATTTAATTCAGGTGCTCCCTAAAAAGAGAAATGGAAACCAAAATCCTCATACTGTCAACTAGATACAGTTTTGGGATATCCCAGGTAATGGAAAAAACCCAAGGCCAGTTTCTCCGGTGTCAATTAGCTCTGTCACTGTACTAGGCCAAAGCTGGCTCTGTGGATGCAAGCAGTGTTGAGCCTGAGGCAACCTAGCCTGCTGGGCCACAGAGTGCTGCCACCATGCAGAGTGTGGCACAGGTCACCTTGAGGCAGGTCTGCTACCTTCATTGGTCTATGAGGAGTCACTCGGGTGTCATTGCTCCCTGCTCCCCTGGGCTCCCAATCTCAGGAACATGCCCGCAGAGTCTCTGTGGCACTCTCTCTAGACACATGTGGTCCCTGTTAGCTTAGGCTTGGTGTCGTGTGAAAGTATTTGTAATGTTTCCAGTCCTGAGCGGGCAGTGCTGTGGTGCCTCAGCTAATGAACCCAGCCGGACTTTCCATGGAGGCAGCTAAGCTCTCTGCATCCGCAGTGCAGTTAATCTGCAAGCAGAGTAAGAGCTCCCGAGTGGTTGGTAATTGTAGCTCCTCACTGTCACCCTAAGATTGCGAGTATTACTAGTTTTGCCTTGGCCGTGTTGTCAGAAGGGGGCTGGCAAAGTTGCTGAGCTATACTGTCTTCTTCTAGCGTAGCGGTTAGGTGAACAGTAGTAACTCTGTGGGACTTGGGAGCTACTATCTTTCCTAAATGTCTGCATAGGAAATTAGTATAACAAAATTCAAAAAGACCTTAAGGAAGGGGAATGTGATTTTATTTCACAAATCTCAGAAAAATTGTGTCTCAGCACCAAGATGCGTGTATCTTGGTGCCCTGGCCAGGATCACTTATGCGCAAGAGAGATTTCTCAATAAGAAAGGCCTGACAACAAATGGCTAAATAAAACAGCTGTTTTAATAAGACAGAATAATAAGAAGAATATAGACGGTGACTAAATCCAACGTCCCTTCAGATGCTGGGCACCCCCCTTTCACGCAGCGTTGGCCAGACCCTGGATGGATTTCCCCATGGCACACCGCGCAGGTCTTGCTCGTGAAGGGAAGATTCCCCCCTTTTTGGTCATCTGAGCTATTACGTATTTTCTTACAGGAACACAGTTCTGTTCCTAAAGGATGTTTGAACTTCCTGCTGCATATGTAGATAACGGCAGGGCCACGAAGGCGGTGTAATGGCTGGAACGCAGCAGGAACCGCCTGCAGGCTCCTCTGTTATGATCCCCCAGCTAAAGTTTATCCTGCGGCCAAGGGGTTTGTGCGGCATGGCACGGCCCGAAGGCCACGCTGCACGTGCAGCACAGCTCAGCACAGGCCTGTGTGTATGAATTACGGATGACATTGTTAACATACGGGCTTCTCAGTCCCTAAGCACAAGCCCCAAGAGAGCAGACATGGCCTGTTCGAGATCACCAGCTCCTCAAGTGCCGTGCCTTCTTCAAAGCTCCCAATACACGGCCCCCCTCTCTTCCTCCACAGGGGGATGTCTCGACCTTCTGGGTTTGGCAGGGAAGGTGAGTAAGCTTTGCTGATACGTTGTGAGGGAAGTCTCTCATCAGAGGTGTTTGTGAGCACTTCATCCTTGACACAGCTCTGGCAGCAGTGGAAAGACCTCGCCAGGCATGATGCCGAAACTCTACCGGGCTGAGCTTCGGCTGCTTGGGAGGAAGGGCCTACGTGCCCCACACAACAGCTGCACCGCAGGAAGGGGTTTCCTGCACAGAAGAATAAATCTCACTTTTCTGCTAACGAAGCATTATCATCCTTTTCAAACTCACAAGCAGGCTTCAGAGAGGTTGTGCAATTATTACGTTTTTAACCGGAAACGCCTATCAGCCCTCTCCCTCCCCAGCTAAGGGAGTTCTCCTGAGGGCAGGCTGGTCAAGACGTGTCATTATGTGGTAGCAACCTCAGTCAAACCATTTTTTTTTCCCACTTTCTTCCTAGATCAGCCAGAGCCAGCGGAGCCTGGGGGTGTGCTCTGCCATCGGCCGCCCACGGAGCCCCCCGTCTGCAGGAACAGAAACAGAAAGGAGGACAGCACCACGGGAAAAGAGCAGCCCCGGCAGGTTCACAGGGAGAGGAGAAGCCATGTACAAGAAAAAGCTGAGAGGGTAAAAAAAAAAATATTAAATTGCTGACCAAAAGAAAAACACCCCAGCTTCAGCTCTGTGTTGTCGCTGCTTCAACCCAAGGGGACCCCCTGCGCTGCTGCCCCGGGGTGCGCTTTCTGTCTGGGCAAAGTCTCTGCCATGCTTGGGGGAGGGGGAGGGGGAGGGTGATACTGGGGCCAGCGTACCTGACTGGGAGCCCTGGTCTCGGGTCAGGTGCAGTGGGTGAGGGGCCACACCGATGTCCGAGCCTGTTGGGGAAGTTCCCGCTGGCATAAAACTGTCACAGGAGCCATAAAATGGCGGGGAACAAAAGGCGCTGATAAAAATGAGTGAAAGAAGGAAGTGGGTTGGGGACGGGCTAAGGCAGGAGCTGGCTCACCCCAACACTGGGCAGCAAGAGAATCCAAAAGTGCCTCTTCCCTGCTCGACTGTTTCGAGGTCTCGAAATGGCTGTTGTGCCACAAAATAAACAGAAAGTGTCAGACCAGATATTTTTTGTCCAATAGAGGGGTAAAAAAAAAATAGTTTTAATGGAAAGTTTAGTAAAGAAGTGTATCAGCTGTGCAAAGCATTACCAGTGGAGGAAAAACACAGATTAAAGAAGTTTTGACCCATCTATGCTCGTACATTTTTAGATATTATCATTATTACTATTATCATCTTGCAATGAGCAGAATTTTAAATAGTTTCTAATAAAAAATATTAGAGGAAGGAAGGAAAATTATTAAATATCTATAATAGTGCAGTTTATTACACAAATTTTAGTAAGAGACATATTAGTTTTAGGAACTGTTTTTGTAAAATTAGTCAATTTTAAAATAAACTCATTGCATTCCTGTTCAAGTTATGGATGATGGGACAATAAAAAATGAAGAAAAATAATGCATTTTAAAAGATATTTGTAATCAGTCAAAACATTTTTAAGGTTTAATGCACCTTTACACAGCAGCAGCATACCAATGGAAAATAAAGCCTAGGAGATAGTTATGTTGGCTGTCATCCCTCTGCCATTTTCTCCCCTAACTCCTCTAAACATTTTTGGGCGCAATTCACCTTTCAAATACTCAGTCTTTACAGTTGGTATATCTCTCCAGCTCTTAAATTCTGAAAAGGTTACAAGTTCACCTTCATGAGACTGATGAACCAAATTTAGTATGAAAACTAAAAAAGTTTTAGGACTTTTCCCCCCTTATTTGCTAGCTTGCAATTTTGTCTCATATTTGTATCAAGGAACCAGCTATTAAGTGCTTGATTTTTTTGCGTTAGGCTCCATGTGTATATGTGTACCATACATAACAATGCTGAACAACAACGACTGTGATGGTTATAAAAATTTAAAAAAATTAAAGTGATTGTAGGGCTTTGGGCAATTTATCTGTAAACTCACAACTTATGTCAAGTATTTTCTTATCTGGTTTGTGGAGAAAAAGGAATAGGTGCTGTAGATATTCTGTAATGTGGGAATGCTTTATGATGTTTTTAAATTTCTTGTCTGTCCTGCTGTTAGAGCTGTTTGAATTTACATTAATCCCTCATTTAAAAAATAGCAAGTTATATCTGTAGCAGATATTTATAAGAATGCAGACTTTTGTTTATATTCCATTAAGTTGATTACACAATAAATTTCACTTAGCTTAACAAAACTTTAAGGTGCCTATATCTTGAAGATTAGTGTATTGCAACATCGTTCTGAAGAAATCTGCATGTATAGTTTCTGTGGTTTATATACACAGAACATGGAGAAAATAAACAGAGATACACTCTGTGGTTTATAAACTGTTTTATGGACATATGCATTTTAGTGTGCAGGAGGCTGGGATGAGGAAGGAGACAGGGTAAGAAGGCAAAGCATTCTGACTGACTCAGATAAATGAGCTGCTTTTTTACATAGGTGATGAGTCCTGCAGCTAGAAATTATGTGACAGTTGCCTGATCTGCAAGATTTCATTTGTCCTCAGTTCAGATAGTATTTGGGGTTTTTTTGTTATTGGTGGGTGCCAATCTAGAAAACAATCTACAGGCTTACTGCTTCTCTGTTAAGAGCCTGTCCTAAATTTATTCTGAATTACTGTAATGTGGAAAAATATATATCTGAAGTGCATTCTCATATAAATCTCTATGTAAAGCAATTGTAAAAAGTCTAAAGTGCTCATGGTGACTTCATATATTATGTGTGTATCATGGATAATTAGTGATATAAAGGTTACATTCATGACCAGCACTGGCAATCTTTGTATAGTTACTTAATTGACTATATTTAGAGGGCTGTTCTGAACTGAACAGACCTGAATCTAAGAGACGGACTATCTATCAGAAAAATGTCATTCTTGAGAGCTGTACCTTTTTTGTATAGAGCACTTCTTTTTCCTTCTCTCATGCAAGATTGTGCTGACTGTGCTAATCCTTATGAAAATACAAACAGCCCGTGAGATAATCCAATAAGCAGAAATACTCAGGTTCATAATGTACCAGTGGTTTTATATTCTTTCTTTTATTTTTTTAGTTTTTGCAAAATTTGCAATGGCTCCCTGCATTGAAAAGGGCTACATAGGAACCCTGGAAAAATGTCTGACACATGAAAAGATACAGAAGTCTTTTAGAAATACTCACACTGGTGAGGAAGAGGACAGCCATAGGGAGGGGTAAGGAGATGCAAGTTCTTCATGCAGTTGCAGACAAAGGGAAGATCAGGTAGTCCAGGGCTTGGTTCCTTTACCCTGTTGTGGTGCCTACCATTTTCCTTGCATTGCTCTCTCATGTTTTGCCCTTCTCAGTTATCCTCTCGTTTCTTCCACCCTCCCCCTTTTTTGTGTATTGGAGAACTACTGAAAACAGTGATTCCTTGAAGTTTCTCTTCTGTTTCAGCATGCATGTATCTAAGAAGGCATTAAAACATAATTTTGACCCCTGGAAGGCTCCACAGGACACATACCTACTGTGCAAACTGCAGTGGGGTAAGACCGGCAGGCCTTGGACACACTGGGTGAAAAAGGACCGTTACCATGCTGAAGTCTACTTCCTGGAGAAGATCTTTAAGATGAGAAGATCCAATAATAATGTCAACTGTTCCATCACCTGGTACTTGTCCTGGAGCCCTTGTGCAGAATGCTGCCTTAAAATACTGAATTTCTTAGAGAAGAACTCAAATGTGAACATAGATATATATGTAGCACGTCTTTATCGCATACAAGATGAAAAAAACCGCCAAGGTCTGAGGAAGCTTGTGAGCTTGGAGGAAGTAACCATTGCTGTCATGGAAACTGAAGGCAAGGTTTCCCCTGCTTTGTGGGACTGGGAAGGGGTGAACTGGTGAATTTTGTTCATGGCTGAATCTGGTATAGGCTTGCTCCTATGCCCAGTGTCCTGCCCAGCTTCTTTGGGGCCACATCCATCACCATCCAGTGACTGAGTGTCACATCCAAAAAAAGATGTTCAAATATTTAAGGAGAAGGTGGACAGCAGTCTTAGCAACTAGACCTGTATGAAAAGTCTCCCTTGTTTAAAGACACCATCTTTCTATCACTCCTGAGAGAATGGAAGATAGGGTGCTTCTCCCTTCTCCTAGGGGACTAAATGTGGCTGCCGGGATAAGGCTGGCTTAAGGGGACCTCCGCTGGTAAAAAAGCCCAGAGAGAATGGCACTGGTTTCAAATACGGGCTGTCCATGGCCAAGCTGTCTCTGTGTCATGGGCACCAGAAAGAGGTTAAAAAGTCTTGTCTCCTGAGCTTGTCTAGTATCTGAATAAACTCAGGTTAGTCATCTTGGTTCCATTTCTCCAGACTATACTTACTGTTGGAAAACCTTTACCCAAGGAGACATTGATGATGATTCCTGGACTGAGGGTTTTCAACCAAAGATAACTAAGAATCGTTTGAAGCTCAAGGACATCTTAGAGGTTAGTAGACTCTGAGGAGTATGAGAACCACATGAAATGATTTGCAGTCTGGGGCCACTGAGCTGTAAAAAGCAAGAAAGAAGCTGTTCATATCTAGTTGAAGTTTAAAAGAGTGCTGCAGCATGCTTTTTGAAAAAGTAATCATAGGAACTATCCTGTCCAGTTGGGAGAGAAGCATTGTGGATTTTCTTCCGTCATATTACAAAGCAAAGGCTAAGAGTGTAGCTTTTCTCCTTCAGGCTCCAGAGTGGGAAATCCCTTGATTATCATCTGAAATTCCAGTCTCATCGCAAAACTGCCCACCAGATTCCTTTCTAATCTGGATCTGAGCATGGGTTTCTGTTCAGCAAATGATGCTACTCAGCCACTTTCTGTCACTATCTGCAGTGGTCTGACACCCCCTGCCAGTCACTGAGCCCCTACATACTTCACTGAAGTCCCTTCCAGATTTGATTCAGCAGCTTCCCTGACTAGTTCAAAGGGTACAGGTTCTGCAAGATGAGAAAAACTGTTCAAAAGTCTGTTCAAATGTCTGTCCCCTGGGAAAATCCAAACTTGGATTTTGTGTTGTGCCAGACCTCCTGAAAGGTAGGAGAGAGAAGAGTGAGTGTGTTCAGCTACAGTGCTGAAAGTTTGTGCTCCCGCAGACCAGAGACCCTGTTTGAATGAACAGGTCCACATCCTTGGCCTGGAAGGACTATGTACAAGAAGAAAAAATCTAGAAAAACTAATATAAGTTCTGCAGCATTTTGATTTCAATGTATTAGAGTTTTCTGACAAATGCTATTTTTAGTGAAACAGTGAAAGAAATCTATGGCTAAGTAGGTCATCGAACATCTGGGAAATCCATTTTATATGGCATCTGTGGAAAAGAAATATTCTAGGCTACTACAAGTAATAGGCTTCTCCTGCTATGTCCATTTCAAACCACAGCAAGTCCAAAGTGCAATTGTTAAAGGATCTAAATGTCATATTTTTATTTTCATTTCAGGATCTTCCATTCACAGAATCATAGAATTATAGAATATCTCAAGTTGGAAGGGACCCATAAGGATCGAGTCCAACTCCGTGCTCCTTGCAGACCTACCTAAAACTAAACCATATGACTAAAAGCATCTTCCAAATGCTCCTTGAACTCTGACAGACTCGGTGCTGTGACCACTTTGCCTGTTCCAGTGACTGACCACTGTCTCAGTAAAGAACCTTTTCCTAATGTCCAAGCTGAACTTCCCCTGATGCAGCTTCATTCCATTGCCTCCTGTCATGTCACTGGTCACCAGAGAGAGGAGATCAGCACCAGGATTACGCTATCCTAGGTGGAGAATCTGGCCCTTGTTCTTGTTAAATGTCATATGGTTGGTGATCGCCCAGCTTTTGAGTCTATCCAGATCGCTCTCTAAGGTCTCTGTACCCTTGAGGAAGTCCACAGCTCCTCCTAGTTTAGTATCGTTGGTAAACTTATTTAATGTACATTCAATTCCTGCATTCAGATCATTTATAAAATCATTAAAGATCACTGGCCCTAAAACTGACCCCTGGGGAACCCCACTGGTGATTGGCTGCCAGCCTGATGTAACCCCATTTACTATAAGACTTTGAGCCCAACCTGTCAGCCAATTGTTCACCCAACGTATTATGGACTTGTCTAGCTCTGTGCTGGACTTTTTATCTAGAAGGATACTGTAAGAGACAGTTTCAAAAGCTTTGCAAAAATCCAAAACCACCACATCTACTGGCTTCTCTTGGTCAACTAGATGGGTGACCTTGTCATAAAAGGAAATTAAGTTGGTTAAGCAGGACTTTCCCTTCGTGAACCCGTGTGGGCTATGACCAATGACTGCATTATCTCTCAAGTGCTTTTCAATATTTCCCAGAATAACCTTCTCCATAATTTTACCAGGCACTGAAGTGAGACTGACAGGCCTGTAATTACCAGGGTCCGCCTTCTTACCCTTCTTGAGAACTGGGACAACATTTGCCAGCTTCCAGTCAACTGA
Organism: Ibidorhyncha struthersii; assembly: GCA_013398815.1. Lineage (NCBI taxonomy): Eukaryota > Metazoa > Chordata > Aves > Charadriiformes > Charadriidae > Ibidorhyncha > Ibidorhyncha struthersii. Next base: position 173,704 of record VZSZ01003582.1, read on the forward strand.
GACCTCTCCAGACTCCCTAGACAATGGAAAAATAATGGAGAGACGTCTTGCAGTAACATCAGCCAGCTCTTTCAGCACCCTGGGATGAATCCCATCGGGCCTCATAGATTTATGTGCATCCAGCTGGAGTAGTAAGTCTCGAACAAGTTCAGGGTGGGCTGGGAGTTTATCATCCTCCCAGTCATGGGCTTCCAACGCAGGGCTCCAGGGGTCCCAGAGCCCATCATCGGTGTTAAAGACAGAGGCAAAGAAGCTATTAAATGTCTCTTCTTTGTCTACACCTCTATTTATGAGGTGACTGACCCTGTCAAGACAAGAAGTAACTGTCTTAGGCTCCAAATCTGCAATCTGTGTTAACTGTAGTAGTGACAACTGGCAGGGCTTCCCTGTCATCATCATGCACGACTTCTCTAAGATAAGACTGGAAAACGGTGACAGGCCAGACTGCTGAGCCATGGTATCATAATTCCCTCTGCTTCCAATTACCATCTGGATTATTGGTCTACCCCATAGTGAGGTCTTTCCATAGCAGTATCCCGATCAGCAGATGTCTAATCCATAGCACTTGGGCCAAGACTGTTTGGATAGTTGGAGATGATTTTCAGCCCACTTTCATACTTGGATATGATGAGTATTTACAGTTGACCCCATTGTGTGTACTCATCTGAGTGAACCATGACAGCTCAGCTGGATTTTTGGATATAAGGTCTGCCCCTCTACCCTCACAGTTCCCTGCTGCATCTTGATTTCCATCTCATTTGTTTTCCACTTCTGCCATCTACTGCTCACAAACACTGCTGAGCCCCATATCCACCTTTTAATCCCTCACTTCTCTTAAGATCTACTCAGATGCAACGAACATAACCATCACTGCAGCAGGTTTGGCTCCTCCTTGTACTGCTGACTGGTGTAAGCAACACAGCTTCAACCTGGGAAAAGGTAGCTGGGACCCACCTCTTCAGCTGCATTTCCCAAATGTCTTCCCTTGAAGGGTTATCTCACAGCTGTACCAGCTGTCCCCTGGATCTGCACTACACGCTATGACCGTTCAAGTTCAAAGCTATCAATGCTACTGATAGATGGTCCCCTGAAGATTGTCCTGCCTCTGTTATGAGAAATATCATAAAGCACTCACTGCTGCTTAAACACACAGGTTCCTATCTCACAGTCCCAGTCCATGCCAGTGACAGGAGGAGTGTTAGCTGTGATGGAGAAACTATTTACATAGTAACATAGGGCCTGAATCATGAAAATCCTGGCAGAGCAATCCCATATCTCTAGAGTCTTCTGAAGATTTCTTACAAGACCTCTTTAGCATTTTACCTGAGGATACCCAAGTAGGGTGGATTTCTACCCTTTCCTGTGGACATGAGATGGTGAGATAAGTTAACTCTGACAGGCAGCTCAGTACCACACAGCTGCTTGCTCTCCCCTCTCCCCACCCCGTGGGATGGGGAAGACAATCAGAAGGGCAAAAATGATAAAAGCCATGAATCAAGATAAAGACAGTTTAATAGGTGGAGGAGGAAAAAAGAAAAGAAACTCAAAATGATGCAGAGGCAATCCCTCACCACCAGCAGAATGATGCCCAACCAGTCTCCAAGCAACAGCAACTTCAGAAAAAATCCCCACAAGTTTTAGTGTTGAGCTTACCATTAGATGACATGAAAAACCTCAGTGGTCAGTTTGGGTCAGTTGTCCCAGCTGTGCCCCCCCCCAGCCTACTCACGTGGGGGCACAGTCAGAAACAGAGAAGGCCTTGATGCTGTGCAAGTGCTATTCAGCAATAAATAAAATGTTAGTGTGCTATCAATACTATTTTGGTCACCTGTCTAAACCCCAGCAACATACGGGCTGCTATGAAGAAAACTACCTCCACCCGAGATTGTGCCCAATGGTTGTAACGCCTGGTCCTGACGGAGGTTTTCTGCTCCTGATGGAGGTTTTACCTCTCATGGGAGCTACAACTTACAGGTGAATTTTGGGGAGAATTTAACTATATGGTCACCATTGAGCAACCCCTGAGTGCTTGGAAAGAAAAGCTCAGTGCTGAAAGTTCCTAGAGCTGCTCTGAATGCTCTCTCTGGTATGTCTGATAGGAAAGGAACAGTTGCTTTCTTTCAAGGGAAGTCCACCTGGTTTTGTCATCCCTTCCTCTCCTTTCACTATTCAAAACCCTGCCAGTTGTGTGATGACTGTATGCGAGAGACAGCCTCTCAGAGGAAGAGTATGGACACTCTGAAGTCCCCTGAGCTCCTGCTTCTGGTTTGGGGTATTTATTGTTCTGCCAAGTGCTTTGAAACAGAGAGGCAGAAATGAGGCAAAATCCGAACGATAAATATATAGAATGTCTGTGATGCAAAGTAGTGTGAGATGACTGTAGAAGGACTGCTTAGAGTAGAAAATCATAGTCCAAAATACAGATATGTTCACTTGCAGCTTTTCTTTTTTCACACTGACTCCTCATGAAATATATTTGGTTCATTTCTCTGATTTCAATAGCCTCATCAGTTAATGTGAAAGAATTATGTTACAAGGATATTGGGATGTTTTGTTTAGCTAAGAAAAATGAATACTGAAGTAAGCACACCGGTAAGTCCTTCCCACTAACTACCTGTTCTCCACCTTGCTTGGGTCAGGGCTCTGCCAACACACCCTCGTGGCTGGCTGCTATTCCACTTCATTGTCCAGAGTCACACTAATAAAGCTCACCCAATAGCAGGGCATCATCAGGTATCTCTTACGTTTCAGTTTCCACGTATGGAAAGTGAACAAGAGTCTTAGTAGACGGTGCTGCGTAACCTGCAGAGGAAATGAAAGCAAAGGTGCTGGGAGAGATAAAAAGGCCATGGGTGGGTATGCTTATCAGCCAGAGTTGTAAACTCATATGTTACTAAGGATGTGTATTTGTGTATCTACAAGCTTGGTTTTGTGTGCATTATTATGTGTACATATATATGTACATTTTTGTGTGAGTGTGTACTCATACGTATATATGCATACACACAGAGACACCTTTTAGCCCTTTTTAAAATTTGAAGTTCACAGAGTAAATCTCAAAAAGCTCTGTGTGGTTTTTCTGTCCATAAAAATGTAGACATCTACTGAGAACACTCCATTAAATCCAAACAAAGATGGAGTGGATTTTCCTTTTACTGTCAAATGTGCCAGCAGCAGAACAATTGAACTAACACAAAATTTACCATTACAAATTAAGTCCAGGAGATGCTTATAAGTGGAGATTGAGACCTAAGCCTCTGTGGCATGAGCCCCAAGCTTTTAGTCATGTTTAAGTTTTGCCTTCCCCCTTGCTTCCAGACTTCCACGGGCTGATGCTCACCTCTTTCCAATAGATCATTCAGCCAGAGAATAGAAAGCTCAGTACCTGTAAAATCCTCAGAGATTTGCAAGCTGGGATCTTGGCTGATTCAAACCTTGTCCCTTTTTGTCTTCTATGATCTAACTTTCTTTTTTCTGTGCTCCTCTTGATCTCTCTAACCTGCCTGTCTTTCCTAATTTCTTTCATATGTTTCTTTCATATGTTTCCATTTCTATGACTTCTACCGCAGACCAAATGCGTGTTTTAATGCTGAATAAAATTGTTCAGTGGAATGCTGGAGCTGGTGTTACCAGACATACGTCTTGCCTTTCAAGTGTCAGATAAGCCAAAAGGCATTGGAGAAAAATTGCAAACTGTGTGCCTGTTCTCTCAAGACACACGTGGCTCAGTGAGATAAATTAGGGGAGTACATCCAGCAGACACCACTACTGTAATACTGTCATGTTGCAGGACTGTTATGCTGAAATCTGTTTTCTGGGAGATGTCGGCAGGGAGCTAGCTCCCTGTTGCTCTGTTGACCTCTATCACCTTGTGTATATCCTGGAGTCCCTCTGCAAAGGGTTCTGAAGAAACTGTGACGTTTCTAGATGATTACCCCTGCTGAATCCGGTCATATATGTATAGCATGGCTCCTAGTAGGTAAAGGAGTCATGACTGAGTGCGTGTCCACTGTTCTGTGTGCCCTTTGCAGCGTATGTTCCTCCAAAATGCATTTATGTTCAGGAGGTATGCATACGAGGGTGGTGGTTATTTTTAAAAAAATCCATTTGCTGGAGTGGGTGAGATATATTCAGATGATACCAATAACATCATTACAAACCACCTTCACATTTACCTCTAGCATTATCTCAAGCAACTTCTGTAATGGGAGATAATTGACAGAATGAGAAATAGGAAAAATATTATGGTAATATTAGCGTTTGAGTAATATGAGATCTGACCCAGATACATGACCCTTGCTACAGATGTGTAGTGTCTAAAGGCATACTGGATTAATGCTGTTTGCTCATAAAGGCCAAGATAGAGTTTTCCCACCCAGATATATGACCCCATCATATCCTCTGAAGCACTGAAGTTTGATCCCCATGGGCAGGATATGCAAGTTCTTCCAGAAACATGAAAATTCACTTGTGTGGTAACCTTGTCTTTCTGATTTCATTAGGGTTAATGCAACTGCTGGATTTGCAAGGGATTCCTCTCCTCACATTAGGCTGGCAGGAACAACAGAATGACATTTCCTTTTTTTTTTCTTTTGGTTTTCTGCCATTTCATAGAGCACATTTAGTTTCCTGGAGACACCTGGAAATGTTGCATTACAAATTCCCTGCTTCTGCTTAGACTCATTTTTTCTCTCTCTGCTTTCTATGCACATTGCTGGTTTTATACCGGGAACTACTGCTACTAAGCACTACTGCTAATCGAGCCGTTTCTTGCAGATCAGACTGTGTATCTCAAAGCCTAATTTATTACTGTATATTTGTAAATATCTACTGCAGAGAGAAGCAAATAAAGAGAATGCTATAGTATCAATGTATTATTGAATATCGTGTCCATGAACTCAAAAACACATTAGTCAAACACTTTGTTTCAAGAAGTCTCTGAGTGTCGGAGATGATTCCATTCACTCTTCCTAAGGTACGAACTAATGCAACCAGCAGGGGACAATTCTGTGCTGTGAAGTGAGTAGTGACCTTGCAGCACAGGAGGCTCTGAAGGGAGATGCTGTGTTGGCACTGTGCTGCCTGATAGCCTACCACGACCAGCCTTCTCTTTCAGAGAGGGTCCTGCCAGTGCCTGAATCCCTTCTCCCTCTGTACTCCACAATTCCTGTTCACTTGTGTTTGTTCTGCCCTTGCAGGAAACTGAATATTTTTGGACAACAGAATACAAATAAATCACTTCCCTAGCTTTACAATCCCAAGTCAGACTTGGCATTGAGGAAGGCAATGGCTTTGTCCTCAAGTAGTACACGTTCCTGGACAACAGCTCACCAGGGATCCACTTCTGCAGCTTGCATCAGGCCACAAAATAATTGTGTCATAAAAACAGAGGAGACTGTAAGTGATAGAGATTGACTCAGCGCAGTCACCTCTAGCTAAGTCATATGAAGAATTCTTTTATATTGCCTTTGGTCTGCAGCCAGTTTTGGGTGTGTCAGAGGAAATCTTCTCACGAGCAACTAGCATCATTTCACTCATTTTTTCAGATTAAATGGGAAATACTTTTTGCTGCGTCTTGTGTGAGTTACAGAACAGATCACAGGAAGGTGATGCCCAGTTCATAATGCTGAGGAGATATCTCAGGGCACTGGAAAAAGCCTGTTCTTTTTACATCACTGACCTGTCATGACCAATAGCTTCTGCAGATACTCACCAGCTTGCTCAGGTCTTGCTCTCAGGGTGCCCATGTGAGTACAGAGCTCTCCTCTGTTGTAAAGTTCCATAAATATTTGGGTATTCCCACACAACAAGCTGCCCACTGCCATAGCTGTCCTGGATGCTGGGCAGCCTGCTTAGAGTTAGCCTGAAAATGTCTGCCTAGTCGCCGACCACAGATGTAGATGTGTCCTCACGTGAGGACTCAGGTTCAAGGCTGTATGGTATGAGTGGTCCTTGGAACTCCACGGAATTGTCTCATGAAGGGAAACAGCAGAAACCATCACCGCCTGCTGGAGCTCCATAAAACCACTAGCTTTTGTTTCCCTGTCTCCACCGGGTTCTGCTCAACTTCCTGATGATATCTGGGTGCCAGAAAAGTTATCTGCCATGCCACAACTATGTGACTTGACGCCATTTGTGTAGGTGCTAGAGAAGACTAGAGTGACTAGGTGACTAGGTGAGACTAGGTGAGACTAGGTGAATAGAGAAGAGTTTCTTTTCTATCTGGGGCTAGTTGTAATAGCTATAATTTCTGTTCTGCACTGCAAAAAATAGCTCACCTGTTAGTTCCAGCTTCTGGCAGGCAACCTGTCTACACACCCAGATCCACTTTGAATGGGACTCACCCTCTTTTGCAGTCTTTTGTTGCCAGGAGGTTGCCTTCAGTTTCACCCAGTGGGGTAATTTATTTGCATAAGAGCAAGTCACCGTGAGGAAATATTCAGCTGAGTAACGTTACAAACGTCCAAAGTTCAGTCTTCAGGAATAGAAACTGAAACAAATGTAAGACTAATAAAAGGACATCCATCACCCAAGATGCGACAGAAATCCAGAAATATCCATGGCTGCTGTCGCTGATAGAGGTAAGTACATGTGTGTGAAAAGCAGGTCTATTTCTCCATGTTCAGTGTAGATGTTTACTGTAGTTATATCTAAGGAACTGGTGAGTATAGACAAATGTGTGTGGGAAACACTTGTAGGTTTGTGTGTGTCATCTCTTTGAATGTGTTACCGTATCTTGAGTCTTAGGTCCAGCTTCAAAATATTAATGCCTCATTTTGTTAAGCCTGATATGGCATTAGGCAGGAAGAATTCAAATTCCAGAAGACCTCTTAATGTGTAAAGAGCTCTCAAAGGCAATTAAGAATGGAGCAAATTAGTTGGCTTATTTTTTCACTTATTTTGTTTCCAATTCAATAAACAACTAGAAAATTCCTCTTAAAGAATCAGTGCAATAAAGTTGTGCGAGGACCAGATCAGGTCTCTGTTGGTGTGGAGGACTATTTTATTCCTGCTGAAATGTAATTTCATTCTGTATATTTCATAATTCCCCATCTTAAAGAGCTAAGAGCTATGGAAAAGTGCCTTTAGTATCTTAATTCTGAGTAAATTAATTCTTTTCTTCAATGAAATGAAGGTTCTTAGATCCTTAAGTTTGCTATGGATGGACCTCTACAAAAACATAACTAGCCTTGATCACCTACAACTGTTTTCATCTAGACCCTCAGCTGGGAAGGGATGAATGGGTCATAGAGTCAAACTTCTTTGCGACCAAGAGAGACAAAATGTATATAATCAGGCAGGCCTGTGGTGCCATCCTATAAGTATTTATCAGTCAGAAATCACCCTCCTTTCTGCACTGATATTTTTTCCTTGGCACTGATATTTTTTCAGCTTTTGAATCAGTTTTGTACTAAGAAAATAAAGAACCATTGGCTATGAAAATGTTTTTGTCTAGATCGACATTATGAATACTAACAGGGAAATAACTCCAGTTTTGCATAGTCGAAGTTGTTTGGAAGATACAAAGGGAGAAGAGAGTTAATTCTGCTCTTTGATTAGTCAGGGAAAAGCAGATGCAGTACTGCTGAAATCAGTGAAGTTAAACTTGAGTGAGATCGCATTCAACCCTAACGTGTTAAAGTGATCATGTACATCATAGTTTGAACAACCATCAAGTTTAGCTCCCAGGTAGAAAGCCACCGCTCCTCCGTCTCAGAGTGGCTATGCTGCTGTGCAGGATATCTCTTTTAGATAAAAGAGATTTGGCAGAGAGTGTATAGACTGAAAGGGGGCAGGACAGGAGGTGTAGAGGAAATTTTGTTTTCTGACCTACTATTCCCAATGACTTGCAAATCTTTTCTATGTAGGTCCTGCACCCAGACAGAAGAACCAAGGGTAAGAGATATAGTTCTATCACTATGTCCTGCCTGGGCCCCATGGCAATTTCCAGAGACAGGCAAAGTTAAGAAGCCTTGTGCCTTGTTTTCCTCTTACCATCCCTTTCCCTGATCTTTCTTTCCAGTTGTCTCACTGCTTAGACAAGTGCTAATCTCAGAGTAGTGATGGGGTTGCTTAACCTCACAATACCTCTCAAGGAGGTGCTGTGGGTGTTATACCGGGGCCACTCTAGGGGAATAATTCTGCAGCCTTCATGAAATTCCAGTTTTAAGTAATTAGATTGCAACATTCTTCAAGCTGCTCATTTGTGATGGGAAAGGTTGAGATTGGGAGGTTTGGCTGATGTTGAGAGCAAGCAATGCACAATGGGACCAAACATCATTGAAGTGTTGGGATCATAGTACTGCTGGTACTTTTGGTGTAGGTGGAAGATACAGCTGGATGACTTCATAAGAAATTATTTGCCTGACCAACATCCAAATGGGGTGTACCTGCTGTATGAAATCAGGTGGAGCAGAGGTACCATCTGGAGGAACTGGTGCTCAAACAATTCTACCCAACATGCTGAAGTCAACTTCTTGGAAAACTGTTTCAAGGCCACGCCATCAGTTTCTTGCTCCATCACCTGGTTCCTATCTACTACCCCCTGTGGGAGATGCTCCAGAAGAATTCTGGATTTCCTGAGAGTACATCCCAATGTGACCTTGGAAATACATGCAGCCAAGCTGTTCAAGCACCTGGATATGCGTAACCGGCAAGGTCTCAGCAACCTGGCAATGCATGGAGTCATTATACGTATCATGAATCTTGCAGGTAACCCATCTACTCTTTGGCTTTGTCTAAGTGTGGATTGAAAGTTCTGGGATTATGTGCTGTCCTGGTTTGAGTGACACAGGATTAATTTATCTTTCAGTAATTTTACTTTTCAGTAAGGTCTCTTCTAATGCTAGAGAAAACTGCATTTTTAGAAGACTCTGAATTTGTGAAAATATTTACTTTATAGCCAGCTATTGTATGTGGGTTTCCAGGTCTCAGCGTTTTTGAGCTAGCCAGGTCCGAGGATGAGGAGGAGCAAGACCTGAGAACTTGACCTAAGCTATCCAACAGGATTATTTCATATCAAGAAAGTCACATTCAATATAAATTAGAAAGTTTGCCAAGGAGTTTCCTCTCTTCTATGATGGCTGTGATCCTAAGAACTTCTTGCCCTGGTGCTGGACCCCTGAGTCCTGCCCTTCCTCCCGAAGCTGTAGCGCTTGCAGTGTCTGACATTTGTTGTCCACCATTGGGAGTGCACAGCTTCCTACTGATAGAATTGGCTATAATCCTTGTATATTTTATATTGGTATCAGGGTCAACATGGTTCTTTAGTATTATTAATGTTAATTATCTAGTATTATTCCATTAAATCTGTTTATATTTCAACCCTTGGGTTTTCTTGTTTTTACCCAATTCCCCTTCCAGTGTGGGGAGGGGTCACCGGGTGACAGAATAATGGTCTAAATGACAATAAATCATTGTGTGTTCTTAAAACCATAACACGTGCACTCTCAGCAGTTGTGCTTTCTAATAGTGGTGATGACTAGCATTGGGGAGGACTAGAGAGCACAAAAATGTCACTCTCTTCTGCCTTATTTCTTCCCCAATCCCATACAGCAGCAGAACCAGTGTGGTCATTTCCTCTTGCCAAACCTGAACAAGGAGAATTATGTCTTTCTCTGGCCATCCTTTATATACAGTGAAAAATCCTGACAGTAAGATAGAACCCGTCCTTCCTATCATATATATGCAGATCAGCTTGCTGGCTGCAGCAAGTAATTGGTTTCCCTTGATAGCTGGAGAAGAAAAGGAGACATATCTAAAGGAGACTTTCAGATGATGCATCACAGAGGACAATTGTGTCTTGCATGTGTGTCTTTTTGTATGTATATTTTGCTTGCCTGTTGATGTTTGGCTGTAAAAATAGTCCAGACAAGTAGCTCTCAGAAAGGAACGTACATTTGAAGAGAAGAATTTCGCATACATGTCTGGATACTTACTACTGGAGTCTGCAGCTACAAAACCTACTAGGTCAACTGTAAACTTTGCAAATGTTACATTTGCTTATCTTGGGGAACCTGTCTCTGGGTTTATACCATCAGAGCATTGACAGCAGCTCTGGCCATCCTATCAACACTAAGATCAATATGAAATTTCTAAATGTTAGGGTGTTCGCTCCAGGTTTTCCCTGAGATGTCAGACAGATTAATGACTCAGCAACAAGTTTATTGTCTTACCCAAAGCTGCTGTGATCAAGCACAGGGCTGCCAAAAGGTATGCCTGAACAGCCCTGATTGCATGTGCCACTTGCCTTTTCATTCCCTCCCAAAGAATCAGCCTGCCACTCACTCATTCCTTCTTCCTTGGCCAACATGCTCTGACTTTACGCCCTGATGTGCTATCTGTGATAAGGGTTGCCCAAGCCACCAAAGTGATCTCTCTCTCTGGCAATTCCCCTTTTTAGACATATTGCTATTTGTATAGTTTTGGTTCCCCTTTCCAATAACTTATTTGTGTAGTTGCAAGTCATTGTTGGTCCCGTGTGTGAATACCCTCAGATTAATATCTTTTTCCTGCCCTTTACCATTGTCTTACTGAGAAAGAAGTGACTCACTGAGATATTAATGAAGAAAGAATTGAGCATGCCTTTCATCAAGAGTGACTGGATATCTCTTTTCTCAGATTACAGTTACTGCTGGAAAACATTTGTTGCACATCAACATGGAGAGGATGTTTACTGGCCCTGGAAATTCACTTCATACATCTTGCTGAATCAGATAGAGCTCTGTCATATCCTTTTGGTTAGTAGGTACTTGAAGAAAATGTTGACAGTGAAAAGTAATACAAAATTATAGGAAAAGAAGATTGGGAAGATCCTGACAATGGTGACAGCAGAAATGATAGAAGGAAAAATAAGCATGGGCTTGATGCTGCACGAACAGAGGGCCAAGTGGGCCAGAGATTGCCAAGGACTATGCTGCTATATTGTGCCTTTGGGGCCAGGAATAGAGAAGAGATTTAGTAATACTCTCAGGTATTTTATTAAGGAAAGGGTAAATTATTTTAACCCTTTACATGGATCAGCTACAAATTCATTAGCTTACAGCTTCCTGGAGATATTTGATCCCAAAAGCTCATTCAGCTGTGTAAACAGTCACAGATTTTAGTTAAGTTCTGAGCGAGTTCAAAACCCCAGATGGGTGGATTCACTTTCAGGATTGGAGTTTACACATAAGAGTATCATACGACTGAGATCTGCATTCCCCATTTCTTGTAACAACTGCAGAAGTTATTTGTATGGCCTGATATCCTGCTATACAAGAAAGAGAAGGTGGTCTGCTGAACAGGAGAGAAGACCAAAGACTGGAGTTAGCTTCCTGGCTCAGTTACTGTTTGTGGGCAAGCCTATATGTAGTATGTGGGCTAGCAGAATGCACAGGAGGAGATGGAGGAAGGAACAGACAGAACTACATAATACAGACAGAAACTTAAAGTCTAGAAGGAGAAAATCTAACCTGTTTGTAGGATGCTATAAACACCTTGTTTTATTTCTGACTGAGGAAAAGGTAAATAGTAAGCTTCATTTCAGTTCCATGCACGACAAACTTTATATAGGTCTTTTAATACCTCAGGACCTGACCTTTCTAATTCTGACTGAATAAGACATTTAAGACAGGATACGCAGTTGGTAGCGTTATCCAGTCAGTCAGCTGATCTAACAAAGTAGTTAATGCAATGTAACTGTTGAGGAGATATTTTTCCCTTGGCTTTCAGCTTTCCTGAGTCTCCTAATGTCTGAGATGAAATAATTTAGCAGTTTACACACAATCAAATGCACAATGTGATGCTTATCAGGGAGCTGAAGAGAGCTGCCTGCTAAATGCTTATGAGTACCAACAAACTACAGCTAACTCAGCACAGTTCCCTAGGCAGCAGTACAAGGGAATATGCCCTTCAGGTCTTGGTTTTAAAGAGCCAGCTAACAAGTGACCTGTCCCTCCCTGTGCCCCGGCAACCTTATTGATTACTGCAGAGCCCTGGTGGCTGGGAAGCTTGCACTTGGACACTCATGCTGAAAGTCAGGCACTTGCTCAACTGCTTTGCTGTCTCAACCAAACTCAAGCCGCCCCTAAAATGAAGGTGAATATGGCCCATTATCCATAGTCCTGACTAACCACAATCCCTCCACAGAAGGAATGAGAAGGTCTATGTGCTCAGCCCTTGTGAACATCCAGCCCTACTGTACTAATTGTGAATGTTCAGATAAGTCTGACTGACCCTTGCCGACTGACACAATTCTTGGGGCAGACCAAGACTCCCTGAGCACAGAGATGTAATGAGGAGACTTGGTTTCAGGCACTTGCTCCAGAGAAATACAGACTATCGTGTCAAGCCCTGTCCTCCCTGGCACAAGAAAGACACTGAGGAACCAGAGAGGGTTTGGTGGAGTACCACTGCAATGGTCAGGGTGCTGGAGCACTTGGCCTGCAAGGAGAGGCTGAGGGAACTGGCTTTGTTAGACCTAATGGAGAGAAGGCTAAGCGGGATCTAACTGCAGTTTTCCGCTACATAAAGGCAGAGAAGACAGAGCCAGACTCTCCTCAAAGCTGCACAGAGGGAAAATGAGGCACAAGCTGCAACAAGTGAAATTCCAACTGGACAGAAAGAAAAAGTCTCTCCTGACAGTGGTGCTGTACTGGGACAGATGTCCAGAGAGGCTGTCGGACCTCCATCCCTGGAGACACTGAGAAATTTCCTCTGAGCTGCCTGATCTTGCTTTGGAGTTACCCATGCTGCAAACACGTTGTTGGACTAGAGACCTCTAGAGGGTCTTTCTAACCCCCAAAATTCTGCCTTTCCACAGGACCTAGTTCCACTTCTGGATTCAGCTGTGCAATCTGCCACCTTTTAAATGCTTCTGTTTCTGAGTCTTTCTAGGAGGGGTTTACATGGCACAGTAAATTCCAAGGTGCTATGGAAAGCTGTGTCCCAAGGGAGATTATCTGACATGCAGAAGGTTGATCAGACTGATCTCTTTAACTAGATGCTGTATTTTCAAACTCTGGATCATGTTGAATCATGAATCAACTTTAGATTTTTTTAAGCTAATTTTTAATGTTCATGTTTCTTTCTTCCTGCTAGGGACTTCCTCCATTGCTTTAAATAAGCATCAGCAGCATGCTTTCAAGCTCACTTTGTGCATCATAACATTATTTATAAGACGGGAAAATCCAGTCCCTGGCAGTCTTCCGCACTACAGCCTTGAACTACGAGCTTCATACTGTCACCAGAGAAGACTCTTCACTGGCTGGGCATTGCTAAGTGTTGGACACAGCAGAAGTAGCACATGAGAAACAACCAGGAGGTTTGGATGATGCTGCCAGGCAGCCAGGACAAAGTCCTCCGGGTCTTTACAAGGCTTCCTGAGAGTCCAATGGGGATGGGGACCATGCCCCACAGTCAGGCCTTGCATGTCTGCTGATTCTGCAATCAGATTCTGTGAGCACCCTCTTGAGACACCAGCGAATAACATTTTTCCTGCTCTGATTTGTTCCAAAGAAGTAATCAGAGCAATGAATTCTGGTTTTGAGAATATCTCATGAAGATCACTTTTATGGCTATGTGTTTATGTTTCAGAAAATATTTCATGCTATTAGTATTTATGTAGTAGTATTATTATATTATTTCTTTTATTGCAATATAATGGAATTATATTACTAAGGATTATATTGCTTCATTTTAAGGTTTTATTTTGCCTGTTTTTATGACTGTAGAAACAACAGAATAAAAGGGAAAAAGCCACCTCTGTGGAAACTTCTCTTCTTGTTCAGTTCCTGGGCACACATCCCTCCCTTGTAATTCCACACTCTGGAGTCCCAGCTGTTCATTGCAAACTGAGGGAACACAGTAAAATATCTCTGCTTTTCCGGCTGGAAGCAGTGAGTGGAACAGTGAGGTAGGAGATATTGAAAGCTCTGAGCTATCTCTAAAAGCAGAAGGCAAAAAGAAGATATAGGTGTGTTGGGCCTTGTGGCAGTTTTCAGTTTGCACTGCAAATAATGCAAAACATCTGAATGAATCATATTGGGAACTCCATGTTTCATGATTCCCAACCACTCCAAGCAGGAAGCCCATTGTGTGATCCCACTGGGGAATGTGCTGCTGCTGGGATCTGCAACACGCAGGCACAAATGATTATCCAAAGAATAAGGAAGGGGCTGGTGGGAACCATGCCTACCTCTTCCAGTTGATTAATGCTTATAGCATCTTTTGGCCATGCCAAAGTCTCCAGATGTTTAGTAGACAATCAAGACAGGCAGAAAAGTTTCAGGCTGAGGAGGCAGCTCCAGCCCCTGCTGTCTGAGAGCGTATCTAAAGCTGAGCGCAGCTGACTGGAGAGTGTCTCTTATGTCAACCAAATAAAACTACTCCAAGCGATGCAGTGGCTAAAGTTTTCTGCCCCCTGTCCTGGTCCTCAGGCTGGATGTCACATGCCTTCTTTCTGGCCATTCTAGTGTTAACTCTTTGTTTCCTTAGGGAGATATCAAATAGCTTGATCAACATGTAGTTGAGAAAAATGGGATCCATAACCATTCAGCAACATAAGTTGTAAGTTACTGGTCTCCTGCGGAATGTGGCAGCTGTATTTGAGCCTGATCAATGTATATATCTTCACACATCTTCATTTGTGTCTTGCTTTGAAACTTCATTATGCTACGGAAGTTAACCGAGTCCCATCTGAGAATCTAGAAAGTACAACAGCACAAAGCTATACAACAATATGTAGCGCCCATGGCCAGCACAAAATGGAAACCCTAAGTGTTAAGAAAATCTACAAGACCTGAAGACCCATCCATGTCTTTTGCCATCAATACTTAAACATCATAGAATCTTGCTCACACCTTAGCATCACACAGAGAAGGCTTTACCCATTGCAGTGTGGAAATTACTGACACATTGCTAGTTTACGTGAAATAATCTAAAAATGCTGGCAGGTGTTGCTATGTTTCTGTACCTTAGAGTAAATATGCAGTCAGACTTTGACCTTGGAAAGATGACAGCTCGATGTATCTAAAACTCCAACTCTCTGGAGGACGATGGTAGGTTGGATGGCCCAGGTCTTTGGAGCAGGATAATGACATTGCCTGGAGATTAAACAAGATGTGAATTTGAGGAGGGGAAGGTGGGTTGATGGGAGAGACTTAGTTTGAGAAGACCTAACAACAAGAACAGGAGCCTTCTGTAAGTAGCACTAGGTGAAGGGGGTTAGATGGTCCGGAAACTAGGGCGGTGTCAGCCACATTGTTCTACATGAGAAAGGACCAGTAGTCCAGTAAGGAATATACAAACCCAAAGCTGATCTTAATCCTATAATGGTGACCCGCTCCAAATTAATTGCTTTTTCGTGCAGTATCATCTGAGAGTGAGTACAGACCCCGCTGTGAATCCTCCAGCTTTGTTCATGGCAGTCCAAGGCCCATCTCAGTGAACTATTACTACGAAATAGTTTTCCCGCAGGCAAGGTAGAGGACAGCGCCTTTACTGCGTGACAGACAGGTTATTCCTGGAACACCAAGAGGTACCCTATTCTTGCTTTGAACTTCAGCTAATACCCATCTGTTTAGCCCCAGGCCAGAGAGCCCTGAATGAGGAGGGTAGGGTGGTGGCCAAGGGAGAAAAGCAAGGGAGAAGTCAGGATATGCAGCAGAACAACAGAGGACAAAATGATTGATGAAGGAGGAAGAAAATGAGATCTCACCAGGCTCCTCAGTTTCATTTAACATAGGTCTTTGCAGCATTACTCAGCACAGCTTCTCTCAGACGGATGGTGCAGTAGGTGTGATTCTCTTCGGGTTGTGAAGAATGCCTTGGGGATTAATGACAGTAGGTCAGTACCAGCAAGAATATGAGACGGGTATGCAACCTGATGAGTTTTGGACACACATCCTAGAAGCTGTTGGTCCTACTCCTGTTTCATTATCCTATCTCAAAAAAATATTGGCAAGTGACCACCAGCTCCTCAGGGAGCAGCAGGTGCCTGCACAGGGATGTGCTGGTTTATGTCTCTTTTCAGCTCTCTATAATTACACTCTCTGACTTTACTCCCAAAATAAATGTTTTCATTTGTCGTCCCCTGTAATTATCTGTTTTTCTGTCCAACTTCTTGTTCGTTCATTCTTCCTTCTCAGAAGGACTAATCAATCTTTCTGGAAGTCCCAAAAGAGAAACACTTCCTGAAAGTGAAATAGTAGGGAAGAGAAGAACAAAGTGAGAAGATGTAATGTTTCTCGCCTGACACACTCCCAGGCTCCAGCTCTCTTCAGCTCTCCTCAGCCAAATATGGTTTCTTAGTCTTCAATAGCCCTTTCTGAAGCATAAGCAGCTACACTGCTGTTCTGGGAGAGGAAATGAAGCAGGATCTTGGAGACCACCGAAAGCAGAGACAGCATTTTGTGGAGGCTGTAACAACTCCAGCCGGAGTGTGGTCAGGGTCCTGTGGCCCTGCCCCAGTACAAGTGAGTCTGGGTCAGAGGGGTGAACCAGAAATGTGCCCATCTGCTCAGCAGCAATCCTAGTCCATTAGGCGAGAACTTAGTGACGGTGGTGGTCCTGTAATGTGTAGGATTATCACTGAGGGAGCAAGAGGACACATGATAAAGCAGAAATTATGGAAAGGGCAGTGTGAGCAACAGTGCCATACTCCTAGTGAAGCCTGGACTTTGAAGAGAACGCTGTCCCAGGCTGGTGCCACTGTCTCCCCCAGTCATATCTGGCCGGGGATAGTCTCCTGCTACAGCTAAGCACTGGGGCATAATGAGGCAGAGACCTCTGGAACCCCCATCCCTGTCATGGGTCAGTTCTGCTGCTGCTACTGTCAGCTCTGAGCATTACCAAGTCATTGGTAATGTCACAGTCACAGAAGTGCCTGGATTAACTGAAGTGCACAGGCTCATTTTAATGAATTAGCCAGAGTGCATGATTCTTCATGGAAGGCTCAGCCCTTTCCCACTGAAGACAGGAGGGCAGACAGGAGGGCAGACTTTCTCTGGTCCATTTGGAAGCTTGCCAGTTCAAAGTTACCCCAGTGGTGGTTTTCACACCAATTTTAGCTGCCAGAGTGAACTTGCAACCTGCTGTATCCCTGCTGTGCTCCTGCTGGCATGTAAGGGTCTAGAGGCGGGTCTACCACACTGCTCACCTATAAAGGCAACCACAGAAGACAGCTGGTCTACTCTCATCTTCTTCTAGTCCCTCTGGATGTGTAAGAACTTTATTCCAGTTTGTAGAGTAGGCTAGTTCTTGACTACGATGAATAACAAGATTATAACATGGAGACATCAACATTCTCCCTGCCCTGGAACTTGGGTGCCCTCACCCATATGAGGAGACAGGCCTCTTGTAGGCAGGAAGGTTACCTCTCTCAATATTAGCCCCGCACCTTCGAAAGTCACATCAGTCCTTCAACCAGTATGCTTAATAATAATAATGACAACAGCAGCAGCAACAAGGGTGTTTTAGCTGTATCTTATGCGGGTTTGGAAGCCTGAAGGGAAACCTGCCTGTCATAAAAATGTATGAGAGATTTAAAAGCCAAAGGCAGCCTTCAAAATCCTTGCCACACTTTGGCACCTACCCTTCTGCTCTGACCTCTGCTCTGGCAGCAACCCGCTTTCTCCTTCCCCTTCAGAGGCTCCGCTTATCCCTGCTGGTGTTGTCAGAACAAATGATATCTTCTGTGCCAAACCCCTCCACGTTTCTTCTGTGAACCAAATCTGATTTCCATCGCCGCGAGTATTTCACACACACGTGATTAAATAATGAAATTTCTGCTCATAGAAACACCAAAGGGTCAGCGCCAGGGAGGGAAGAAAAAACTGCTCGAGCTAGAGGACAATGTTGGACACAAATACATATAGGCTAAAAAACCCTCAAGGGGCAAGTAGCAGAGGATTGGACTTTGTGAGCCTGAAGCTGCTTTCTGTCCTGGTTTTGAAGTACCAGCATGTGGGAGAGGGAGAGAGAGCAAGCGGCGGGGGGGGGGAGACATGCTTTGAAAATCCCCCTTGTATTTGTAAGGGCCTGGAGAGTGTCTTTGCATTGTTTAATGGTAATCTGTTTCATATTATTGCAATGTGATGTCCAAGGACACTGTGTACTGACCTGGAGTAATGCTGTGTGCAGCTGTGGGAATGATGTCAGTGTCCTGCCCTTCAATGGGCATGTTCTGGGGGTTGTCGGAGCCGGAATCCGGGAGCTGTTTGCAGTGAGGAACAATATCCCTCCAGCCATCACCCTCGCAAAGGGTGCCAAACACCCCCGTGCACCAGGAGATGGCAGCCAGTCCCGGTTTTCACGCTGTACCCATAACCACCCCATCCCTTGTTTATCCTGTTTCCTCCGTTATCAAAGACCAATCCCGTACCTCGCTGGAGCTTTCACAGAGCGGGTGGTCTCTGTATCCCAGCCCCGGGGGCGATAAAGCACACATCAGTTGTCATAAGGCTGGATGCGTCCCGAGGATCCGATTGCCAAAAAGTCATCCAGGCAGCTGTGTGCAGAGACCTGCAGGACGACGTTCGGTGAGGATGAAGGAGCTAACCCCCAGCCTGCGGGAAGAATGGTTTTCAGCGGACCCCTGGCCCTTGTGGGGGTGGGCTTACAGTAAAGGTGTATAAAGCTTGAGCACGCAAAAAGCACCCAGAACATCGCACAGCCAGTCATGGGGGCAGGCCTGGTGAGAGCTCAGGTTTGTGCCAGATTTGCTGGGGATCCTTTCCATCCTGTCACTAACTGTGGCTGTAGTCCTTAGAGTGTGAGTCACGGGAGAACGGGGAGGCAGGCACGCTCACGGAAAGTATGGCTCAGGGCAGCAGCTGTACAGCTGTTCGGATGCACCTGTGCCTTGTTCATCGCTGCAAGCTGTGGGATGTTGGTCCGAGCAAGACTGGGGTTTTCAGCGAGCACCATAGGCCCATCTCCGTAAAGGACAGGCTGTAAACATAAGTGGTACTCAAGAGTATATAAGCAGTAGTGAAATGTTCACTATATACACAGTCTACAAAGCAAGTGAAAAAATCTTAGGTGGAAAAAGTAACATTACTACATAACAGTCACCCTCCAGGGAGTTATTCTTGGCAGAGACACCTAACGCATTTGAAGCTGAATTAATTAATGCCAATTCAAAGAATACCGTGCAACAAATGATACAAATTGATATTTGCGAATAGAAAAAGTGCAGTTTAAAAGGATCTCTGTAGCAGGAGAGCTGAATTCCCATAGCTAGATCACATGGATTAACTAAACTGTCCACTCTGAATTTAATCTGCTTTAGATTCAGAAGAAGCAACCTAGGATGTATTCTGAATCCAGTGTGTGTTTCTTTGCATTTACTCATTGCATTTATTCTCCTATTGTATAACGTCACCAATAGCCATGTTTCAGCAAGTATCTTCAACTCAGTGTTTGACAGTATTTAAGCGAATGCCAGTGTCTCAACTCCTTTTTTAGAAAATACTACTTCTTCTAGTAGCTCTCCAATAATTTCTCTCAGAAGGACAATGGTTGCACAGGCAAATACCAAAAGTTGGAAGACAGAGATCTTTTTTCTATCTCTGCTTCTCTCCCTGTTTTGTGAAGCGTGTTGAGTCAGCAGTTCTTCTGTGTCCACTTTAGTCAATTACAAGTCATGAACGGGGATGATAGGCTTGCAATCCATGAAGGAAGCATCTTGAACAACTTTAGCATTTACATCCCAGATTTTTGATAGCATTTCCAAAGTATTTATTGCCTGAACTCTTTATCTGCCTTGATCTGCTGGGTGACACTGTCAACGACTTCAAAGTTATAAGGGAAAAGGATAAAGACAGTTTAATAGGATAGCACCAGGTTGTCTCTCCAGAAATCAGAAAGGATAGATGACTCATCAATCCTTTGCGTCAACTTTTACTTCCCTCATAGAATCACAGAATCACAGAATGGTTTAGGTTGAAAGGGACCATAAAAATCATTAAGTTCCAACCCCCCTGCCATAAGCAGGGACACCTTCCACTAGACCAGGTTGCTCAAAGCCCCATCCAGCCTGACCTTAAACACCTCCAGGGATGGAGCTTCCACAACTTCTATGGGCAACCTGTTCCAGTGCCTCACCACCCTCAAAGTGAAAAATTGCTTCCTAATATCTATTCTAAATCAACCCTCTTCCAGTTTGAAGCCATTACCCCTCATCCTATCACTACATGCCCTTGTAAAAAGTCCTTCCCCAGCTCTCCTGTAGGCCCCCTTTAAATACTGGAAGGTCACAATAAGGTGTCCCCAGAGCCTTCTCCAGGCTGAACAACCCCAACTCCCTCAGCCTGTCCTCACAGGAGAGGTGCTCTCCAGCCCTCTGATCATCTTTGTGGCCCTCTTCTGGACCTGCTCCAACAGGTCCCTGTCTTTCTTATGCTGGGGGCTCCAGAGCTGGATGCAGTACTCCAGGTGGGGTCTCACCAGAGTAGAGTAGAGGGGCAGAATCACCTCCCTCACCCATGTGCTATCAAATTAATGACAAAAACAGATGCTCATTCGTAAGACCTTTATTTATATAAATAATATGCACTGTATCAAACAAATATACAACACCATGCTTGCAAATTAATGCTTTGCAAAGAACTGTCATTGCTATTTCTGATTGAAATTCCTTGAGCTGTGAGTGCCTCAGGAGCTGGAATTTGTAGGAAGCTTGTGATGCACCCAGTTGTGACCTCTCCTAGCAGGAGGAGGCACTGCGGGAGCAGGGCTCTCTGCTGTCCTGCAGCTGGCCTATCACCAGAGGAGGTGTTCTGAGGAGCAACACAGGAGCCTCCAGCCTTACCCAGAAAGAGGAACGGGATGGAGCAGAGAACTCACACCCATCATAAAGAAAATGACAGAGCACCCCCAGAATGTGGGACACACTTGGCCTTGGCAAACCCTCAAGAGGTTAGACTGCAGAGGACAACCCATTTATAATTTAGGTAGTAGGAAGGTGGTGGTGAATAGGTGTGTACTATGAACCCATGTCTTCAACTTGGTAAAGACTGTGTCCGCAAGACCAGGTACTGATGGGCTCCCCTAGTGGAAACACAGTGATTGCCAGGCAGGAGGATGCTTTGATTTTGCTCCCTACAAAAAATATCTCTCTACAGGCTGTAATAGCTTTGCTCAAGTCAGGTGTTTTTTCTGGTCAGCTCTCAGTACAATCACTGACTAGCCATATCTAACCATATTATGGGCAGTAAAAGGCCTGAGAAATAGAAGACTGTGGGATTGTTAAGGTGCCTCCAGCAGAGGACAGTTGGCTAGGGAGGGAGCATTATTGCTGGACTGATCTAGGAGGAAATGCTCAGTGGATGAAAAGTACTCCAGTAGTAAAAGCACCATGCTCCTCCCTGAGGTATGTCAAGAAACAGATGGTGACTGACGTGGATGCCAATAGGTCATCTATAAAGACACAACCTCAAGATACATAAATAAGAAATTAAGTCTGAGGGACAGTACAACATGGAAATGAAGTGTGTTTTCCAGCAGATGTATGCTGGAAAAAAAATTGCAGTGGTGAAGTGCCTTGGTGGCTCCTTTCCTGTCTTAGCAGGAGGTCTACACACCAATCAGTACTGACCTTGTGCTGCCATAGCTCTCAACATAGTTAATAGGAGTTGAGTGGACTTCCTATTTCTGCCTGGGAAATGTCTCGCTGGATGCCCAGAATTGCAGTTTGCACTTGAAAAAGTTGGCCAGTGAGTATCCTGCTTTCGTTTTAGGTTTTTGTTGTCTAGTTTCAACCTCTCCTACGGCACAAAACCTGGACCAACAGCTACTGAGCAGCTTTCTGGGCAGAGGCACTGCAGGGTCTGCGCCTGTACACAGTCCACTCAGAAGACCTGCTGGCTTCAAGTGAGGTTTTCAAGCTAAGCTACCTCCAGGACTCACTTCAATAGTCTCAGTTGAGCTTTCCAATAACTGGCCAATTTTGCTGTTAGGACATAGGTTATACCACTTAAATGGTGATGGTTTTCAACTTCCTACCAACATTCAGAAGGACAAATACACCATTTCACAGGGGAGGACACAGAGCAGCTCAGTGTAGTGCAGCTCTAAGAGCCAAGAGATGTGCTCCCTGAAGCCCTCACGAAATGCGCAGATCAGCGTGGTGCCAGTGAGAACACAGATGCACAAACAGCTTTGCAGGCTGTCTGCTCCCACCTGGGCAAGGCTAAACCCAGAACTCCATTTAGTGGACCACCTGAATTAGCTCTGCAGTGACTGAGGGAGGGCAAACGGCTCTCTGGCAATGTCACTGCAGTCCTGGCTATTCCCAGCTGGCAATGGATGAGGTGTGAATCTGGGGAATGTGTCTTCAGAAGATCAGCCTAATTCTCCTTGGAAATGAAAAAGTAAGGATAGTCTTATCTCTAGACACAGGGCTGGAAGGAAGAGACATGTAAAGAGGGAAGAAGAGAAAGATCTGTTGTAAGGGAGAGAGTTGGAAATCAAAGAACAAGTGTTTGTGAAATCTTCTGATTGCTGATGACTTTCACTTCAAAGTCCCAGAGTTTTAAAGGCATCTCGTAAATCATCTACTTCGTACAGTGGCTGCAGGACAAAATAAAAATGGTAGGTCAGTTATCAAGTAAGCAGGAACCTATGAACATGGGGAAGGAGGAAGGAATGGCAGGAGATGGGGTGAGAATTGGAAGAAAGGGAAGAGAATGAGGAGAGGAGATATGAAGGAAGTTGGGGGAGAAAGGTATGAGGGACATGGAAGGTGAAGATGCAGGAATGAATGAAATGGCAGGTGGCAGAAATGGGCAGCAAGAGCAGAGAGGAACTACAGCAAGGAAAAGAGGAAGAAGCTGAGGGGAAGAGGGACCAGAAGGAGAAGGAGAATCGGCTCTCACCAGGAGGATCCGTCGAAGTTTCCTGGACAGATGGACAGAGTTTTCATGCAGCCCTTCCCAGGCTTTGAATGTCTTTTCCCTGTTCTCCACAAATGTGTTCCAGCAGTAGAAGTAATCTGTGCAAGGCACAGGGGAGTTACAGAGTGCACAAGACTGCCCCAGGAGGACACGGACCCGTCCTAGGATCACTAAATCATCACATCCTGCCATCATCTTCTCTGGCTCCTTGTCCTAGCTTCTCCCGCCCTCCTGAGTCTTCCTAACCCCCATAGCTTTCTGTCATCTCTTTCTTGCCTGCACATCTCACCTTTGAAGGTCATGATGGCAATTTGGGCCCCCGCCCTGTGCAGGCGCCTCAGCCCCTCAGGCTCTGCCTTGCGGTCCTCACAGAAGTAGAGGCGTGCTGTGAAGATGCGGAGTGTCAGGTTGGGGTAGGCACGCAGGAAGTCGGCCACGTGTCGGGCACAGTCGTAACAGGGGCTCCAGGAGGTGAACCAGGTGATACGGTAGCAGCGGCCCGGGTCCAGGTCCCAGGCTGAGATGTAGCGCAGGAAGAGCACCTCCACGTGACAGCCCATCTTCATGAAAGAGGGAGAGGGGCAAGGCATGAGGCGGGGAGGGGGGAGCAGGGTGTAAGAGGGGTGGGGAGGGAGGTGTGAGCTGGATGTGGTGTGAGGGGAGGAGCAACAAGGTGGGGGGTAGGTCCTAGTGTCAGCGCACAGAGCGAGAAGGCACAGTGGTACATAAATGGAAAAGCAGAGGGACGCACTGATGTGTAGGGATGTACAAGAAGAATGGGTGGGAGCTGAGTAGGAAATTAGGTAGACTGGTAAAGCATCAGGGAGTATGGATGTCTTGCTGGTAACACACTTGGGGGTAGCATAGAGCACAGGTTTACCTGGATACAATCCCCCAAATAGTGTGTAACAGTGCAGTGTCCATGCTTGTGGACACGTGTGCCAGTGCCTGCCTTGTTGTCGCAGCCCTCCTTTCCCTGCTGCCCCAGGCAAACTGGAGCTGCATGCACCTCAGCATGGGTATAAGAACAGGATGCCAAGGTTTTCCCCGTACCTTATTGCGCAGGTATCCAAAGTCCAGGGAGCACGAAGTGGCACTGTCGCGGCGTTTCACGACATAGCAGAGGTAGGTTTCACGCCGGCCCTTGGCCCAGCGCAGGTTCTTGAAGTTATAGAGAAAAAGTTTCCTCTTCATCAGGAGGCTGCAGCAATAAACAAGAGTGAATTTACATTAGCGCCACCCTGGAGTGAGCAGTTGGCCGTGTCTTTGTTGAGGGCTCAGCACCAAAAATATCCTCGTCATGTCCAGGCCCTTCAGTACAAGAAGAGCATAAGTAATTTGCATGCAGTGTGTTAGGGAAAGGTTGCAGACGTGACTGTGGGGATGAAGCAGGTGACTTTGTGAGTGGAAACAGTAAATGAATTAGTCAAACAGCAACTTTGGCTGGGTAGAGTGTGAAAATATCTGCAAATATCCAAAAGATGGACACCAATGAGGGAGAAAGATGAAGGTGTCTGAGAAGACCTGGGAAGATGAGAGACTCTGGAGTTCAGTCATCAAGAAATATTATTTCTGCTGTATGAAACCCTGAAAAGCCACTGGGGCAAGGGATGGGTCAAATTAGAGCCTCTTTAGAGAACACTGGACAGAGTTTCTTCCCAGCATTGCCCAAAAGAAGAGCATGGTTGAAAGTGTGCAGGGCGAGGTGCTTGGGTAAGGTGCCCTACACTAGCTGACAGAATACGTAATGGTGTAGGCATGCTGACGCCTCTCCAGACATGAGTACTGTTCCCACACTGGACAAAAAAGATTGGTGGGGCCCTGCTCCCATGCCCAGGGATCCTGCTGGGGAGAGGCAGCAGGAGCATGGGGAGGGTAAGGTAGTCGTGAGCCATCTAATGGCCTCACTGCCAAGTGGAGGTACACAGGCAGCTGAGAACAGCTGTGTTCATTGAGGTGAGGTACTCACCTCCCCCACAGCAATGCAAAACAGAAGTGAATGGGTTAAAAATAATAATGTCCTTTATCATCTTTTCCCTCTGACAAGCTGATGTTCAGCTGTGGTCAGTTTAAGTGATACCAAGCTGGGTTTTCTCCGGGGATCTCCAGTGAGGTGTAGGAAAGGGGAATTTGGGTTTGTTAGGAATCTAAATCCGATTTAAATCAGAGTGTCCAAGCAAGGAAAGGTCCTAATACAAACACCCTTGATCTGTTTGCCAGTGACACCATAAAGCCTGAGCACTGCAGAGCACTTAATCTGTAGCTAACAGTGGCATCCTCTCTGCTCCTCCAGGAGCTTTTCTCCATTGTGCATCCTCCCACATGGCCATTGCACCACGGGTGCTCATTCATATAGTCATGCACATCCTCTTGCTTTTTATTACCTCGTGCAGGTGCTTTGCTCTCCTGTGGCACTCCCTATTGCACCTCACACCACATCACCAGAGAGGCGCATTCTTTCCTCAAGCACCCTTGCTACCCTGATTGTCCCACAGATAGGCAAGCCACTTACACACATCCTCTTTCCTGCCCTGTCGCCCTCAGCCTGCAGTGCAAAAAAACCTGTCCTGCTCACACAAAAAAAGCGAGCACGCACATACTCAGTTATGCCACTCTTTATACACACATGCTCCTAGAGAAGATCACATGGGAATTGTGGCATGTCTCCTGCTAGGAGAAAGTCCATAGAGAATACAAAGCTCTGCAGAGTCCCGCACACAGTCAGAGGGTAAAGCATCCCTACTAAGCATTTTATTCAGCCCAACAACAGCCTCAGGCAGTTCTTGGAGATTTGTCCCATAAGCACTGTCCTAGTCCTGCTCTGCTGGGCTAGCAGCTTGTGTCAGAAGTAGAGCACAAATTGATCCCACTGCATTTCATCACCCCTTTCTCTGACAGTTCACATTGGCTGTGTGTTTCCACTACCCACTTTTCTCTCTTGCACTGTGTATTCTTCATCATCAGTTTTGATTTATTTCTCACGCTCAGAGCCACCCCACTTTCTACCATCTTAGATTCACTCTGTTTTCCTGCCTTTGTACAAACACGTATGAACATGTGTGTATATTTGCTAACACACACATGTCTTGGTCACCTCATAAAACCGTCAACCAGTGGTTCATCTCAGGCCTATCCGTCTTAGATGTGTGTTATTGCAGGGATATGGGGAAGACTCTCCCCGATAACAGAGGTGCTGAAGAAGGGAAACCTCGGGTTGTCCAGAGCGGATTGCGCAGACATCCTTTTGCACGGGAAATGAGCAGGTATGGTTGACCAGAGGATTGCAAAGCTCTTAGCTGGAGTGTGCCACAACAGCAGAAAACAGAGCAAAGGAATTATGAAAAATGCAATCACTTGTTGAAGAACCATATAAGCCAGGTGAAAACCAGTGACAATTGTGTTGACGTTTCATCAAAGCCCACAAGGAAAAATGCTTTTACAACACACCAAAAAGTTTAGGTAAAACAGGGTTTTTGTGAAGTTTTGGGTGAAAACATTTGCTTTCAAAATGTTTCTTATTCTTCTAACTTTCCCTTTTCTCACTTCTTCCCATTTTTCTCTGCTCGATGGTTATCCCCCTGTGGAGCAGCATGTAGATGCAAATAAGGGTGATGAACAAGAAATGACCCCAAAACCCAGCAAAATAAAATGACGATCACTTGGGCTATTTTTCAGTGTCAGACAATTTTGAATCACAGAAGCCATTTGTTCAACTAGAAATGTTCGTTAAAATCAGTTCCTGTTTTCCCTTCTCTCTGGAGTTCACCATCCCAGGGTTTTTTTTTGCTAGGGAGGATTTCAGCACATGACTGGTACAAGAAGAATAATGAATGACCAGATGTTGCAGGAAGAAACTGAGCAAATTTGCAGTTAGGTACAAAGTGCTGGATACATGTGCAATTTCTATAGCTGTAGGATAGCTCAAGGGAAAGCAGCAAGGACACAGGAGCTGTGATTACAACCAGGCACTGAAGAAGTAGGCTGAACAGAGACATTCTCCTCAAATAAAGGTTTGTGAAGCCAATCCTCAAATCAGAGTGAAGGCCCCTGAGTGTGTGAATGATATTCAGTTGTATCGAGTGATTAGTGATAATTAGCTTGCAGAGTAATTGCAGTGCAAGTAGAGGAATCCAATGCTGGAATGGTCTGTGCTTACAAGCACAAGGGTGCCAGCAGCAGAAAGAACAAGAAAGAAATCTGGTGCAAGACAAAGAATAGGTGGATAAGGAGAGAAGAGTGGGCAGGGACTGAGATGCTTAAGCAGCAGATAGCATCTGAATGTTCATCTTTCTGTCATCTTTTTTTGTTTCTAGAAAAGAAGAAGAATGAAAAGGAACAGAGAATAGTCACGAGAAAGAGAAATGACAGAAAGGGAAAAGACTACAGGGTGGCAGATAGTCAAAGAGAAAGGATGACAGAGACACAGAGATGCAAGGTGCAAGAGCGGGACGGGGCGGGGAGTTAGATCACTGAGTCAGATGGGGAAAGGGACGGTGAGTACCAAATGGAGAGCAGGTTAATTCTAAGAGAAAGACCCTCGTTTCTTACATGAGCAAGAAGCTGGAGGCATTCATTTTACCTGTCCATGACTGCCAGGGTCTCTCTCAGGTGATGGGGTTGCAGGGAGGTTGACTCTCAGGCTCCGTCTGTGCAGCCCTCTGACTTGGTGTACAGAAATGTGGGCTGCCCCGTATGTCCCCTCCCCATTCACCCCTATCTACCCCCTACCGGGTTTCACCGGGGTGTGGTTGAGGGAGGAGTTAGAAAGGTCTCTGGAGCTGCAGGAGCTGCAGAGCAAAGGGTTGAGATGCGAAGGGGCATCGGTTCTGAAAGATGCTTGGCACCCATTGGTTGCCTGCCCCCCACTGCACTCCCCATTGGGCCCTCCCCGCCTCCAAAATTATTCTGAATTAATGTCAATAACATAACGAGGCAGGAAGCATTGTCTAGTGGTTAGAGGGGGGGGCCTGGGAGCCTGTGTACCACTAACGTGAATGTGGGCAAAACCACACTATCCCTCCGGGCCTCAGGCCGTGCAGCTGTGCAGTGAAGAAAGATGGTGACCCTGCCCTGCCCCACCACAGAGGGAGCTCTGCCCGGCGCCCCGCAGCCGCCCAGCTGGAAGGAGCACAGGGAACGCCAAACTGTTGGCAGGCTCCGCAGTGTCCCCCAGAAAGGCCCGGCAGCTGCTCGGCAGCGTGGGGCAATCCCGAAGCCAAAGAGAAGAGTGAGAGGGACCCAGCTCCGGAGAGAGCCCGGGGTGTGACAGGACCCCACTTTGGCCTCTGAACATGGCCAAGGGCGCAGGAGCCGTGTCAACACGCCAGGAGCAGTGTCAACACGCCAGGAGAAGTGGCAAGCCTGCATTGCAAAAGACCAGTGGGGAATGACTCGGGGCTTGATCCTGCTGTTCCAGGTGGCACCGGCGCTGCAACCTGCCGGCAGCAGGGTGGCTGCTGGGACCCTGGGTCTGATGGCCGTGCGCAGCAGGCGTGTGGCTGTACATTGTCATGGCCGGGCTCACCCTCAGTATGCACACTCTTCGCTCTGCCAACACCACGCTCTGCTGCCCGGGCCGGGCTTCACCATGGCCCCGGCTCCACCACAACCCCACCAGCACCTGCCGGGCACCCGTCCCCTCTGCAGGGCTGAAGGACAGCCGACGGACAGGGCAGCGGGGTTTGGCCAGACAGGGTGCTGAGGAGACGGCCCAGGGACATTCTGCTCCGTTTCTGCCTCAAGCAGGGGCACAGTCATTGCTACGACTGAGAAGCAGGGCTTTTGTTTACCTCACGCTAGGGTAGTTCTTCATTTTTTCTCTGCTTCATTTACTTTCCTTATTAATTTTACTGGCTTTCAGTGTGCTAGGGCTGTGTGAAACCAGTATATGCAAAAACATGAAAAAGAGAGATGAGTTGCCAGAAGAGAGCAGACGACTCTCTAGCCCAGCACTTTGACAGTACTTGCCTTTGAGAGCGGCTGACATGGCACACTTCAGCAAAAGGAGAAGCACTCCTGGAAGGTCCAGGGCTGGGCTGTCCCATGCCTCGGCAAAATGCCTGGGTAGGGCACACGCTCAACGCATCCACATTTTGGCAGCTGCATTGGTCTCAAAAGTTGCAGCAATTATCTTCTTTGAGGTTCTGGCTTCTAGTGTTTGACCAAAGCTAGAGGATCCTCCTGTCCTTGCGAATCCCTGTCCTACTTAACACAGTCAAAGAGGACACTCCTGCTAATGAAACAGCTGTCCCCTTTCAGCCTTTGCCTTAGCAGCACCTTGTGACAAATCTCCTAGGTCAGACCAAGAGTCATTTTGTCCCCCTTTCAATATCAGTGTTTTCCTTTAATAATGAAAGGAGGATGTTTGTTACACAGGACATTAAAAAAAGCAACACACCCCGGGAAATCTGCTTCATAGAGATGACAACTGTTTGTGCTTCATCAGATAAATTAAGGTAGCTTCAGCTTTATTCTTGTTCTGGCTCTTAATTTCCATAGCCAAATGCTTGCAGAAAATTTTACATAACATTTTCTCCTATGAAAGGAGTCAAGAAATATCTTCATGGCCAGCCTGGTCTTCCCCAGAAGTTAAATTTGTGCATAATGATTTTCTCAAAGGTTTAACATGTCAAATCTCATTAAATGTTTAACTAAATCCTTTCTCTGGTCCTGCCTATAAGCGGAATTCATTCTTGCATGTTTAAAACATCAGCTCTTTTCCTTAAATATTGAGAGCCTCTTTGCTCTCCACAGAGATAAAGAAGAAAGAACAAACAAATGAACAGATGAACTATATTTATGTCACTCTTTGGCAGGGCTCTCAAATCTAAATGCTGATGTAGGCTTCCTAATGCCCCTCTTTTAGACTCGTAACTTCCCTCATACTGGAGGTGTGAGTGCACAAAGTCTGTGGCAGCAATTCTCTGCCTCTAACTCTAATCCCCAGAGCAGAAACGTGTTGGTGTGGATGTGTTTTTAGTGTCTCACAGCAAGCCTAGGGTGACATTTTGAGAGGGACCCTCAGCTCCTATGCAGTTCTGCCTAAAGCAGGAGCTGCAGTCTCTGCCAAGGCAAGATCTTGCTCATCAGCAGATGCCATCTCTGCTCTGGTTAAAAAAAAATTAGTTTGGAAAACCATGAAAAGTTTGCTGATCCCTGATCTAGCTGCTAGTCCAGCTTCCTCCCTGGCTGTAAATTGCCAAATCTTTAACGTATGGTGGGACGGTTTTGGCTGGGAGCTATTACATGAGGATAGATGCTGACCACTCTGGTTTTCCTTCCTTTCAGCTCAATGCAAACTTACTTGGAGAAGGGACTGGGGGTGGGAGAGAAAAAACAGTTTTACGGAAGATGACTCCACCTCTGTTTCTGATCAAAGCCTGGGTCAGTTAGAGGCTAGTGGGGAAGGCTAAAAAGGGTCTTTGTGCTGGTGTGTTTGGAGTGCTATCTGGCAAGAGACACTGCTCCAGCTTATCAGGATCACAGAAGGATGTCCTAGCACCCCTCCAGTTTTCTTGTGTTCGGGGGTCTATTCCCTTTCTTGAAGTGAGAACAACAACAGAGAAATAAGAGCAGGCTGAAAAGTCATGTGTAAGGGAGGAGGAGGAATATCACCATTACTGTTACTAAAGATTCAGAAAGCAAACTGTTAAAAAATCAGAGAGCAAAAATGCGGTGAATAATTAAAAGTAATTACCCAGCCCCAAAGCAGAGGAGAGGTTGCTTGTTTAGTCAACAGGAAGTCGTGTGTTGGTGTGTGCTGATATAAATACATATTTATTTTTTCCATTCACCCTTTGCTCAGAAATCGCATTTTGAAACAGGCGCCGACATCACCAGTTGGTTGGTTCTTACACTGAACACAAGAAACGCAGACACCTGCTTCCCCTCGCCTCAAGCGAAAACCTCAAGCAGAAAAACTTTCTCTGCTCAGCAAGTGCTGATGCACCATGGACACTGACTTGCACAGAGACCTCGAGCAGGGGAACAGTAGAGTTCCTTGCAGCTAGACACAAGCAAATAAACAAGGTGATGTGCTTATTTGTTATAAGCACATATAGCGTAATATGCTTATTTAATACACGCATATATTAAACATATATTAAAATATATAGAAGATATATAATGTAATGTAATGTAATGTAATGTAATGTAATGTAATGTAATGTAATATCATATCATATCATATACATATATTAAAGCATTTCTTTATTATAAGCATCCTACTTTATATTCTATGTTCATTCCACAAAGATTCATCACCGTGTTTTGAATGGCAGACCCAGCACATTGGTAACACACTTGCTCAGGCACCTCTGTCAGGCAGACCACTGCCATCACTCCAGTCCTGGGTTTAAAAAATATCCATACTAGATGTCTTGACAGCAGCTTGCTGTCTAGGACATGGGGCAAAGGGCCTTGTCCCTAGAGCTGCCAACTCATTTTGATACGCAGCTGTGGATGCTGTGCCTGGGGAGAAGGTTTCAGCAGTGGCATGGCAAAGCACTGCCTTTTGTGGTGTAGAATATGCAGCACCACGGAGCTATATGAAAGCTGTGAGGATATGCATGAGGTCTGCCTGGGTTGGAAATCACCATGGTGGTGGTGCAAACGCAAATCTAAAGCACCGTGGTGTGAGTGTCACTGAGGCCGCACCTATATGAGATGAGAACAGGGACTCAAGGCCACCAGAAGGAAGTGGGAATGACAGAAGGCAGTTCAGGACGTATGGGGGTGCCACTGCGGGGGTGGGTTTAAGAAACCTGGACCCTCATGCTGTGCACCACTGCATGCTGCAGGATTGTAGATGATGCCACTGATGCAGAATTGAAGGCATCTGGTTGCTGGGTGCACACTAAGATTATACATTATTATGCATTTTACTAGTAATTTGGCTTTCCAGGCTTGCACTGCAAAACCTTTACCTGGAGACTTGACTCGCGGTTTATATTTGTTCCACTTTTGAGTTTGTTATGGTGCTGAGGGATGAGGCAAATTAGGGTGAAACTATTGAATTGAGTACACATTTCTCAATGACAGTCCTGTGAGTGCCTCTCATTCCTGTCCTGCAGCTCCCTGCTAGCCTGGTCTGGGGCTCCTTATAGGAACGAATGACCCTTAATATTGCCTCTGTTACCGCACAATTTTTTCTCCCCCTGCCTGTATTAATTCCACACACACACCCCCCCCGCCATATCTCTAGGCAGCAGCGGTTCCACCCCTTGCTACCAGTGACTGACACCTGCTGGGATCACCAGCAGAAAGGGAGGAAAGGGGTTGGGTTGGGCTTAGGAGTTTAAGACCTGAATGTCTTCCCCACCGTGAATACAGGTAAGAAATGTTACCAGGGTCTAAGTACTTGCACTAGATGCTTTCAATCGTCTTCTCTAGCTTGAGGCCATGACATGGTTGGCAGCTTATCTCATCTACACTAAGAAAAACAGAGTCTGTGATCAAAGTATAATGCGCCTTCCCCATTCTGAGAGCTGGAGGGGGGGAAGTACCCACCAGAGCTGCTTGCACCTTGCTGCTTCCCATCGCAGTGCACGAAGCTCCAGCCTCCAGCATGCCCTGCCCATCTGACTTGGCTTCTGACTCCATGCTGCGCAGAGTGGGAGAACATCCTCTTTTTGCACAGGGAGCTGCAAGACTGCATGCCAATGTTACTCCATTCTTCTACAGCTCAGCCCCCCGGTCTGGGCACCCCAGAACCTGCTCCCGATCACATCTTCCCCCTCCTTAATGGAAGTCACTGGCCTCATATCTCTGCAATCATCTACTAGTCACGGGGAGAAACTCAGTTTTGCACCGCAGTTTTTCACAATGAGACTCACCTTCTAGCTGTGGTTATGGTTTCACAGACCAAAGTTGCCTGTTATTAGCTCCTGTTTGTGCAGTTGCTGCAGCTCATGCGACTCAGTGCAAATAGAGCTTGCACCTGGGGCCTGGGTGGTAAATCCTGATTTTAATTTCCCTGTTGTCTTTGGAGAAGTACTTTGCTGGGGAGGCTGGGGCAGGAGTGCTTGGCAGCTCACTAAAGAGCAGTATGTTGCACTTTCCTTGGCTTGCAGATACATGTTGAGAGTTTCCTGCAGTTGTACAAGCTTTCCTTGGCTGGAGGTCCTCATGAGCAGTATTCTTGCATCTTACAAAGTTTTCTTATCAACAAAGCAAGCATTTTTGGAAGATTTGGATGCCTTGCTAGTTCTTGTCTTCCTCCCCCAAGAGTTCAGAGCTGCCCCTATGCTCTTATCACTGGCCACATCCAGAAGGTTTGTGGGATGCCACCGCTAACCTCTACTCCCTAATGCCAAAGTGTCAGGCAGTAGAATTAGGGTCTGCCCCGACACCCTGATACTCTTCCAGGGGGCCCAGTGCTCTCAACAAAGGGGATGGAATGGGAGACCCATCCTGAGGCCAGTGAAGAGGGGGACAAGGGGGTGAAAAGTGATTCTCATTGCATGATGAGGATCTCCTCATTTGCTGTGATATCTCTGCTGTCTTCCTTCCTTGCCAATGCACTGCCATGCCTGGCTGTGCTGACCATTAGCATCAGTATTTCTTTAACCATGAGCACATGGGAGGCTCCCAAGTTTCTGGCGTAAGCAGGGAGGTCAGAGTTGTGACACGCTTAAGATAGCTGCCCAGGGAGGGGAGGGTATCCAAGAGTCTGAGAACTTCCCAGCTAATTTCATAGAGTTTAAAAATACCCTTTCCTGTTCCAGCCAAAAGCATTCATGAAAAGGGTGGCAGAAGCTCCTAGAAAGCAGAGGAAAGAAGAATAAGAATATGAAGGTGGAAAAAAGACCCTGAGAAACTTCTGGTTATGAATCATTATTATCAGAAATTTCAGTTCACTGATGCCCATTGGTTTTAGACAATGTTTGCAGCATTGCTTCTGCTTCATATGTGGCCCCAAAACAACTATATCTCACTAGAATATACAGCTCTTGCATTCATGTACACAACCAGTTTATTTCCCCTTGCCCAGTCTGTACTTGACGAGGGGACACTGTGTCCACTCATCTCTTCTATCATTCCTGTGCAGGTACAAGTAGAGTAGGGCACAGGCACATTTACTTTAAGGTGGCTACCTTGGTCCCATCCCGATTTGGAAAACTGGTGACAAGACCAAGAAAGCTCACAGATTGGAAAGCCAAAAATCTACCCTGAAGCAGTGCCCCTGGGGACTCCCAGGGAACAGAAATGGAAAAGGGGCTTGCAGAGACTAGGAAGAGTTCAGATGCCTTTCCTAAACTAAACCAAAGCAAAACTACAAAGATACCAGCTGATGGACAACGGAGCCAAGAGAATGGTGTAACGATGGTGCTGGGCTCAAGCAGAGCTGATGAGAAAATTACTTGTGACCACGGTGTCGAGAGTCTCAGGAACGACTACATTCACACTACACCAGGCAGAAAAGAAACTCTTTTGAACTCTTTCTCCACAGAAACACCAGGCTGAAGGTTAAGTCTAGGCTGTGGAAGAAAACATGTTTTATTTGTTATTCCATAATAATGGCCAGCACAGCTTGGTCCAGCCAATCTGTGCTGTTTGGGTACCAGATAAAAGAGATAGTGAGGTGTAAGCATTTAAGCATTTGCTGCCAGGTGTGTTTTCCAATACCATCTGACTCCGGTGCTACAAGGGAACAGTCCAGAGCAGTAAGTCCCACAGGAATGCCTTCAGCATGGAGAGGCTTGGTAGGTACAAGGCACCCAATACAAGAGGTGGCAGGCATCAGCGTGACACCAAAACCTTGGTCAAGACATCCCGTTCGTAGGCTGTGCTGGTTATCATGTTTGAAGCAACTGCTGCTGCTGCATGTGCCACCGCTGCTCCAGCCTCTGAGGCATTGGCTAAGAAGCCAGGGAAGGCAGCAGGAGGATCCAAAACCTGCAAGCCCCCAGTCTCCAGGCGGGCTGATTATGAGAGCGATGACTGTCTCCAAGAAGCACAGAATAACTTTCTCTGAAGTCCGCACAGTACAGAAGAAAACCAGCTGCACCAAGATGGGGCTCAGGAGCCTGGAAGAAGGCAGCACAAGAGGACTTGGTGCTTCTAACGCTTTTAAACTCAACAACGAGCTAAGAGAAAGGTGTCAAAAAGGCAGAAAAGCCCAAGAACCACCTGACCCTTGACTGGCATCGCCAATTAGCCCAAAATAGCTGTGGCTATGAAGGAAATTCCAAGGAAAGCCAAGAAACTGGCAGCCCCCATGGCCAAGAAAGCAATCAAGAGCTGCGAGAATATGAAAGCTGACAGACCAAAAAAGGCAAAGATCCAGCTAAGGGCAAAACAGTGAAACCCAAGGCTACCAAACCCAAGGCAGAGAAATCGAAAGTGGTCTCAGGCTAAGAAGGTAGTGCACAAGAAGTAGATGTTGTATGAGCACAGACAAGGTGTCCTGCTGTAGGGACACAGAGTGTAAATCCTTTAACTGAACGATTGTTTTTCATCATGTTTTGCATTTTTTAACACAGTTTCCCTAAAGGAAGATAATTGATTGCAATCATTAAAATTCTTTGCTTTGCAATAAAACTAAGGTTTTGTATGAATTATAATGTTTATTCCTATTATTTTTCTCAATTGTCTGCAGCAGTATTGTAGGGGACGTGGAGCCAGAGTCTGCTCAGAGGTGCACAGCAAAAAGAATAGAGGCAACGGATGAAAGCTGCGACAAGGGAATTTCTGATCTGACATCAGGAAAATATTCTTCATCTTAAGTGTGTTGCAGCACTGGAACAGGTGACCAGAGAGGCTGTGGATTCGCCATCCCTGCTGACTCTTTCAGAACTCAGACAATGATTTGATTTCTCTGAGCAATCTAATTAGCTCTGAAGTTAGCTCTGCTTGCTAACCTTCAACATAATTTTATCTATGATCTTAACTGGGAAGGCATACTATCTCAAAAGGACGTGTATTTTAAAAAATGCACAACTTCATGTACATTTATTCTTATATTTAAGCAGGTGACTTCTCACATTTCTTATTACTTAAGACACACTGAATTGCATATATTTATTTATTACACCTTTTTGTTAGTGTCTAATTTGTGACAACCTGTATTTGTATGGAAAATGCAATCTTAGTAAAATGCCCAAAACAGCATTCTGAAAGATAATTTTTTCATGAAATGAAGTTTTGCTTTCATGACTTTCACCAATTCAGGTTTTTTGTAGATGTCAACAAAGTAGAAACAAGTACATGCAGCTTGTATTTTAACTGATATAATTTATATTATTTAAATATTTTGATTTGAAAAAAAATTACATTAATAGGAAAAGTAGACAATCAAGTTCATTCATGATGTTTCATATATGCTTTTTTATTTTTTATTTTTTAATGGACTAAAATGCAGCTCTCTCTTTTGTGGGAGTTTACTCCTGCTTGCTCCATTAAAAGGGCTAAGGATGGCAGTGAACAGAGAGAAACGAAGCAATATGCTGAAGATCAGAGAGCAGGAGGTGAAGAGGAGGTCCAGAAATGGAATTCAGATCCCAGTAGAGGGGCTGTTCACAACTGGACAAACGTACACTGTCAAATGATGTCAGAACATGTGGTGCCAGGAATAAATGACAGGTTTTGTTCATACTGTGGGTTCTTGTGGACAAGATCCAGGCAACACGGAGCTTCCAGGTGACATGACAGCTGCTCCCAACTGCCTCCCTGTGATTTTCCGCAGCACTCCCCTTCCTCCCCACCTTGTTTCTGCAAGCAGGAGCCACCACCTCAAGGCATGCGGTTGCTGTTCCTGCAGTGCACAAGTTGACCTGAGGTGCCGTTCTCCCCTCCCTCCTCTGACCAGCATGTCCTTCCCTTCAGAAAATCCTGAGCCTGGTCGCTGAGGGAGCCACAGCGCATGAGAACTGAAAGGCAAGAGAAAAAAAGGAGAGCTGGCATGGGCCAAGCACTGCCCCCAGCCCCACTTGGCAATGCTGTGTGCCACCTCATTGAGCACCTTTCCTGCCACCCCACTTCAGCCCCACTGTCCTCCTCACCACATTTCTTGCTCCGAGATGAACATATGGAGGAGAAGAGATGAGGAAAACAGAGGCAGAGAACAAAGACAGGAAGGACAGATGGGAAGGTGGAGCAACCCTTGCCTTCCATGTGCAGCGGAAAGCCCTCAGTGTGGCCAGTTTCCCTTGAGGAGAGCTCCAGCTCCCTACACCCAGCAAAGTGAGGTGCAACTTCAAACTGGGGAGCAGGCACCAGAGCACTGGCCTTGAAACAGCAACCTTCAAACTTCTGCACTGATTGGTAGTCAGGAGCTGTGACACCAAAATGAGCAAGAACAATCATTGTGTGGGAAGTGACTGCAAGCCATCCAACTCCCATTCCAGCTCAGAAGAGTTTATGAAAATCAGCAACAAACTCTAGATCATACTTCTAAAATGGGACTCCGGTAGCTTTCTTTGTGGCTAGTCCAACTTCACAAGAAACTAGACTTAGCTGGCGCTATATTTAAAACCATTTCCCCAGCTTACAACAGAAGGCAACATAAGCAACGTGCTGAGAACAGGCAACGTCTGAAGACTGGTGATGCAGCACCATGACAATTCAGGTTGGAATGGCAGGGGAGATAAATCTGCGTATGGGACAAGTGCTAATGAAGATGGGGAAGCCTGTCTGTGGACCTCAGTAGCATAAGGAAAGGGAAGAATAAACTGAGTTACAAAAAGTCAATGGCATATGTGGCACTCTGCCCCCACAGCTGGGGGAACATGCCGATAGGACAGCACAAACGCCAAGAATTCATGAGCCAGTGCAGGTCTGTGTAGACTGGAGCAACACCTACAGTCACTTGGGCTGAGGCTGTTTTCAACTGTAACAGTCTGAGATACGGACACCGCCGGGTTAGCCAGGAAGGAGCATTATTCTAGGGGGTAGTGTTCTGCAATAACCTGCACTGTGTGCTTCAGTCCTGAAGAACTATGGGACACCGTCAGAGGCAGTTTAATGGGTAATTTGAGCCACAGCCACTTTTGTTCTAGAAATACCATCTAAATGCAGACTATACTGCTTGCACATGAAGACACTGCCTACAGTCCCCCATACTCAGTGCTCCATCTTTTCAACCAGAATATGATGTACGGTTAGTGCCTGATGAATCTACGCAAAAGTCAGAAATTCAATGACAGAAGAATTTTCCTAATCCTTTTGACCTAGAAGTGTCATTTTTAATGCAGTCTTTCAGTTATTCCCATTACTGAGTTAAATGGCTCTAGCGAACAAATTATTCTTTGCTAATGAGATGATATATCACAGCTTTTCTTTCCTTCAGCCACCTTACCATTTTACCTGGAGATGGTAATTCTCCACCAGCAAGTCATGGCACATGAGCAGTGAAAAGATGTGTTCTCAGCACAAATCTCCTGGGCTGGGAGGAGTTAACCCTGTGCTCAGCAGCTATCAACTGTCAGGAAAATCTAGAAAAACTACCCATGGAAAAAAAATTGCTGAAGATAATTTTCGGTATCTCTAGAAAATATAATGACCTCTCAGGAAGGGAGGGTGGCAGTGGAGGACTGGGCTAGCAGGGAGTTCAAAAACCACATTTGGGCTAGAGTAAAGTCTGCCCACCAATCAACTACTGCTAGAGACAAATAAACCCAAACACATAAGTTGCCAAGAATAACAGGAAATAAATTTTCTTTTAATATTTTTGTGTGCATTATAAGGACTCTAGCATTAAAACAGTGTTCTCCTGGAGAGGAGCACCTTTTCCTGTCCCTGCTGAAAGCAAGCAACAGAAAGATTTCTAACCATTGCCCAAATTGTATGAATGTTAAATTTCTATATACTGTACAGTAGCTATGTTATACAGTTATATATCTATATCTATACCAGCTTACATTCAACTCTAAATACAGGGTGGTGACTCGGCCTAGTCCAATTTCCAAGGGCTCCCTCTAACATCTCATCTCCAGCCTACCTTCCTCCACACAGGTAAATTCCACAGGTGTCCCACCATAGAAGTCAATGGCTGCCAGTGGCTTGAATGTCTTTGAGATCAAGCTCTCAGTGCCCCCCTCTCTACAGAAGTGTGCATACTCTCAGTACAGAGAAATTCCTCCTCCATCCCTAGTCTCATACACCTCAAGTACTCAAGCGGAGAATCATCCTCTGTGTAGGGGCGCTATGCCCCTATGTACAGGATGAAATTCCAGCCACTGCATAGCTTGGAATCCTTTTTCTTGTATATTGGATTAATACAGAGAGATTTAGCCCATCTATGGCCAATTTTGACCTCATATAGAACAAATCTGTGTCTGTACAGGGGTGTCTTCCCCTACCCAGAGGATGTAACCAGCTTCTTGCTGCATACTATAGAAATCCAAGTCCCGGGGAGAGGCTCTTATGTTAATTGTTTTGCTCTTTTTTTCTGAGACGTCTGCCTCTGTGCAGCAAACTGTCCCCTACATTGTGTGATCCTGCCTCTGTGCAGTAGACCAGTGCTCCTGCAAGGCTGAATGGTTCTCAGTTCAGCAGCAGAGTACATTATGTGAGACGGGAGAATGCCTACTCTAGCAAACCGGCTTTCTGTTAGTCGGGAACAACACTTAAGACATCCTGGAGACAGGGTCTTGGTGATCTGCTGCAGTGAGCTAAGCTGCTTAGCTCACGTGCCCCACAGAATCATGCCACGAAGAGTCACACAGGGTGATCAGTACTCTTCAGACAGCTCTTCCCCACTTACCCTACCCGGTCTTACAGTGATAACTGCCCATATACCTGGAAATGTTTTCCATATATGTGGAAAACAAAGTTCTTGAGCAGACCACAGACATCCAGTGCTACCAGGGTGAATTCTTTTCTCCAGGTTGGCCTGCCTCTATGCTTATACCTGCAGATGTGTCTACCTACCCACCAGCACCTGGCTCTTTATAGGTCAGCACAGCCAGAGAACCTGCAGGAAACCCCAGGGATTCCAGATAATGATTCTTCTCCCACATCCCATCCCAATTTGTGACTCCTTTCTGCTTTGTGCAGGAGCTCCCAGGTCAGGAGGTAGGAACTCAAGTGGAGATACTGAAAGCAGGCTCAGCAGCTGGAGAGTTTGGAGGTAGCCAGACCAAGACAAGTCACCAGGACAAGCTAATTCATTGCAAGTTCCCAGTTCTGTAAGGACACACAGGTTCTTCATGGTCTCTCTCGGGCTCAGGATCAGAGGCAGCCATACTTCCTGCTCCCTGGAACTTGCCTGGAATGGGCATCAAGAGATTTCTTCAATAGGAAAGGAGGGACAGAACGGTGGAGAGAAGAGGGGGGAGAGGAAGAGGCAGCACTCCGTTCCAACATAGTCTTCTTGAGAAAAATATAATGCCATATTAAATCCAGAATTCTTCCTTTCAGTAGCAGTTGTGTGTGAGGGAGGCAATGGGCTCGAGACAAAGAACTTCCCAGAGGTAGTTATAAATGATCTGCTGCCATACAGGGACAATGAGGTTTGCCTTGGGTTGAGGACAGCTCATCTCCCAGTTCTGTCACTTCTCTGAGGCCAGCAGACAGAGGAGGAGGCTGTGCTATCACACAGCAAACTCTGGCTCAGGAGGACTGGAGAGGCTCAGGCTGACTAACCACATCCAAACTCATACTGATGCCATGCAAGAAACCTAGGCCAGGAGTCCTAGGACACAAAAGTTTGCACTCCTCCACAAGACGCAGCTTAGGCAATCTGTACTGTTGGAGAGGACTACATCCTGTCCCCATGCCCGTCTCTCTGCAGGGGCAAAGCAAGAGAAGATGCAGTACATTTATAAGGACCTCTGGGAAATTAGCAGTTCTTGGTCTGCCAAACAGAGTTTGAGAGAAAAGAGGGGAGCATCCCACATCCTCAGCAACAGATTTAGAAGATGACAACAGCCACAATGACAGTCTAGCAGAGAGGGGACTCAGTGTACTGCAGCACCTGAAGAAGAGGATGTGGGGGAAGGCAGAGAAGCAAGGAAATGGTGGGGAAATCACAAGTGAGAAGGACTTGTCTTGGGTTGTAGGTAGTAGATGACGATCTCTCTTCTCTTCTTTCCTTTTTCTCTCCTACTGTTGGTATCTCACAGAGCATCAGGCTTTCTGCGCTGCTGCTCCAGGAGCTCTCTGCAAGGGAGATGGAGGGGTTGCCCAGATCGGCGGAGACGTCGAGAAGGAAGGCCAGCCAGCTGGCGACAGATCTCATCTGAAGACATAGCAGACACACACATGTTGAGAGATAATCAACGCTTCCTTCAAGTTCTTCACCACCAGAACAGTTAGAGGTACATCCTTCACTGCATTTACAGAACCTGTTGGAACTGCTGAATCCTCATATACCAGAGGCAAGTGAACAAGTCCTTAGGCTTTTATTAATTTCCTTCTGGCTTTATTCATTTACGATACATATTAAAATCATTCGTATTTTGCTGCAACAAAGACTGCATAAGAAATCTAGACTATATCCTGTTTCTATTCACAAATAGAAATGATGAGAGTTACTCTTTAACCTCAAAGGAATGCTACTTTGAGTAAGGGTGTGTCTGGGGCTAGTAGAGCATGATTAAGATCGAGGAAGGCAGAGCTCTCATACCTCTTGCTAGTACGATATCTACTTCCCAGTGTTTTTCACACCACACATACTGGATGCAAAGCTGCATTGCATTAGAGCTCCCCCAAGCCAAGTGCAGGGAAACTAGTACATCCAGATTGGGGTTGGGTAATTAGTTAGCTTGGAGGCTCAATTAGATGACTGCAGCTATTCTTCTAGGCTAGCTTGTGCTATCACTCACCTTGCATGACCTCATTCTCCTTGCAGACAATGCGAGAGCACACCTCCTTGTTTATTATGTACATGCGACGCACACTGAGGGATCACCAAGAGCACATCAAGGACAGTAGAGAAAGGCGCAGGGACCCAAAGAAACAAAAAAGGGATACAAGCAACAAACATGTATTCACTGTTGAGAAGGCAAATCCTAAAATTTTAGGATTAGTTAGTCTAGAATAAGGCTGTTGTCAATAGGAAAGTAATCTTTATCAAGACTTCATTAAATGGCCAAATATCATAAATATGGATTACAATATGGGGGACATTATAGCTCCTTAGTGCTGCACAGATAATAGTTATTGTGTTGTTTTAATTAATCACCCCCAAAGGACAATCTGAGGATGGGATTCATGTCACCAACTGGTTCCCTGAGGGAACCTCTACTCTTCAAAGGACACAATTGCTGAACTGGACATGCCGTTTCTGGAGAGTTTTTAGGGCTTTTCTTAGGGACTGCTGGTTTCTTACCTTGTAACACAGAGGTAGCTGATACACTGCTTTACTGGTTTGTGAACAGAGTACAGGCGTGTGCAAGGGAATTTTTCTTCACGACAATCTGGGAACATACACACACACACAGAGGTGCAATCCAGCATCATTGGCAGGTGCACTCATTCTGGCACACATATAACTTCATCACTATCCTCCAGGCTTCTAGGGAAGGACCCCAGCCTCTATTTTCCACTCTCTTGTGAGAGATGGGGATGGTTTACAGTGAAGGAAAATACGGCAGATATTTCTGATCCCCTTGCTTCTTAAGACAAAAGTAAGGGAAAGTTGAGTGAAGTGCAAAACAAGCCCACTGGGAATCCTCAATACAGAAGGCACATACTGTAAATGGGACAGACACAAGTAAACAAAATGTAAATTGGAGTCACATGTTTAAGACGTGTTTCTAATAGATCAGCAATCTCACACTTCAAGACACAAAGCTGGTTCCTTTCTTTTCTGGCCAGTGAATCCCGTGGCTAACTATGGTGGATTTTCTTGCATTTCCTTCTGAAATGCCAGATCTTGGCCACTGAAAATAACAGAATATTGACCCAGCCTGTCTGGTCTGGTGATCTGCCAGTTCCTCCCCTCCTGGATTTGCCACCAAGGAGAAGTCTTCAGCTACCACTACTGGAATTTTCCAGGAGACAAAGCTTAGTGCTTGGCCAGCACCTGCCTGGAGACATAACAGCGTGGACGAAAGTGGGTCTGGGGGGGGGTGCAGGCAGCAAACTTAACTGTACCTGATGAAGCCGTCGTAGTTTCACTGTCAGACTGAACTGGAAGACAGAGAGTAGCAAAGTTAGTGTGATTTACCATGATTCCTTCCGAGACATCAGCTTACTCAAAACAAATAACTGGAAAGCTCTTGCAAGAGCGCTCCACTGTAACTTCTGATGTGGAAAGATTTCACTGTTACTGACCCGAAACCATAAGGGAAGGTACAAATCTAATATGAATCTACCCAGCCAATAACGCTAAAAATCTGTCCAAGCTTTACCATAAAGCATTACCATTACTGTTCAAAATTACACTGTAAGGGCATCTTGACTTATAATTCAAAAGGTTAGCTAAATGTATGTAGTTGCTGTAATTGTCATCCATCTAGACAAGAAGTGAAGGAGCCCGTGACTGCCTCTTCCTAAGCAACAGTGACTACTTTAAGAAACAGCATCCCCAGACCACTGGTTCTTTAATGTCTATGACAAGGGGATGAAAGGAGGTTGGTTTGTTATTCCCCCTGACAAAGCAACCCATCTGTACCACAGTAAACCAGTACATTTTCTTATTTACCCAGTGACCAACTGGAAAGGAACTCAGAGGACTGACTGCCAGGCACAAGTTTTCATCAACAGTTACAGAAGACTTACACTTCTGATCACGTGCCATCATGTCAGCCAGAAGCACAGACAAAACACATGGGCGTAGAGAGAAGGAGACTTTTGGGCACTGGGGCTGTGGTTAGGGGCAGGCAGGAAGGCAGGACTCTGGGTGTGCAAGGGACTGGGCAAGGAGACAGAAGAGTGGTCTGCAACATTTGGCTGTGAATTGAGAATAAACTCACCAGGACTAAGAAGCACAGGTGGTGTGACAGCTGCAGCTGGAAAAAGAGAAGATGTTCTGAAAGATCTTAATTAAGAGTTTTTAGCCTCTTTCTCCCTCCCACAGTTATGCCGATGGCTCATCACGCCTGACCAGCAGCCATCCCACATATGGTTCATAGACAACGCTTATTGTGATATTATCATCTGACTTGTCAGAGTAACAGCAGGCTTTCCCTGCGAATATGCTGGGTGTCCTAGAGATGATGGGATGCTGTAGAGGGTCCCATGGCACGTCCTTTGTCAAGAGTTTCTTGATCCCTCAGTAATAAGCATTTTGAAGCCAAAGTCTGCTGTAAAGGCTTCACATTTAATCTTTCCAGGTTTAGATATAGGTTAGCCACTGCCAATTTGGTCTGGACACTAAGCCTTATCTACCCTCCAACAGACTGTCAGGTCTCACACACTGAATGTGAGACTGACACAGGTTGCTTTCACCTCCCGTCCCCACCAGGAAGATCATGCACCTTGCATATACAATATTGTGCTTCCACTTTTCTCCTCCAGTGTTGTCCCATGACAGCTGGTTAGCTTGACCCACAGTACTCTAGCCAGCTGACGAGCAGAGTCACAGCACAGAGGAGAGACCATGGAACCGCTGTGCAGGAGAATGGGACACCAGTCTCAGATGAGCTCTCCTACACACGCAGAACACTTCCCAGCAACCGCCAAGCGCTGCTGCTTCTCCTTTGTCTGTTGAACCGTACCATCGACCAGATGTGTTCTCCTTCTCCCTGTCCTGCCTGATCCCCCCCCACCTCAGAGGGATGTGTTTGAGAGACTGCCCCAGCAGAGAGAGAAACCATCGCTGAGGCCAGCTGTGCCAGATTCGAAACAGGACTCATATGGAAAAAGCAGCGAGGC
The DNA here is from genome assembly GCA_013398815.1 of Ibidorhyncha struthersii. Taxonomy (NCBI): domain Eukaryota; kingdom Metazoa; phylum Chordata; class Aves; order Charadriiformes; family Charadriidae; genus Ibidorhyncha; species Ibidorhyncha struthersii. Next base: position 218,337 of record VZSZ01003582.1, read on the forward strand.
TCCTTCTTGAGCCTCTGGCCCTCTCCTCTGTTTCTCATTGTGAGTCCGGCAGGATTAGCCTATCTTGTAAACACCTACACTCCCAGCAGGTCTGTGTCCTACCCCTGGGGCTACCTCCACAGCAAGGCTTGGCTCTCTAAGGAGGCACATCGCATGCTACAAGTGCTCATCTTCAAGTGTCCTCCATCTACTCTATCTTTTGCATACATTTTGCTGCCCCCCAGTGACATAGCCACAGCCATGACAGGCAATACAGTACTAAAAGTACAGTATTTCCACCTCCCCATCCCACCACTGCTAAGAGTTTGCTTTCGGGTCTTTTTGCCACCTCTGTCTCCTGAGCACTCAAGCATGGCTGCTAGCCGGCAGCAGACACCCACGCAATCTGTGGCCCAGTGCTGCCTAGTTAACCAGTGAACCCGACCAATTTCTCTCCCTTGCCATTTAGTCTTTTCCTTCTCGCAAGCCCAGGCTGCAAACAGCTTCAGAGGGCCCTGGTACACCAGGTGAGATTGGCATTTCTGTGGAGAACAGGCCACTAAGCCACCCCAAGTTCATCTCCCAGCATGGGGCACAGAAAGGACTCCTAGATAGCCATATGTGCTGGAAGACGTCAAAAGTGGAGGAGTTTCTGAGCATAATGGGTAATTTCTGGGGCTACGTAGGTAGGAGTAAATGTGAAAAAGGGAAAAGAAGCCCGATGTTGCCAAGAGATAGGAGCTTACCGGAGGTGCTGATAAAAGAGTCGGTGCTAACCTCACCTGGAAAAAGAGAGAATGTCTTTCAGAGAGCTTGTCTTTGCTTTGTGGTCCCTTACATAGCTAGCTGCAGCCAGCTTGAATTACCTTGGCCACAGTGGTGGGCTCACGAGACATGAGTGGAGTCCAATCCAGCAAATACACAAACACAGTACCCCCATCCCACCCGTATCCGTCCCCCTTTTCAGTGTCTGGCCTGGGACTGGATTTCTCAGTGCATATGTTGCACCAACCCTTACTGAACTCTGGATTCATATTCTGACTTCTCAGATAGGGCCACTGTGGGCATCTCAATGGGAAAGACAGACGTCTGAAATGAAGGCGCTGATAGTTCCCGCAGCAGTAGGACAGACAGCTGAGGTACCCACTGCAGAGAAGGAGGGAGGCAACTCCAGAACCTAGCCCTGACTGCGGAAATTCATCAGCAGATCTTCGAAAGGCAACTGCTGGCAAAGCTGGGGTAGGTGTGATGGAGGATAAAGTGTGAAGGAAAAGGAAGCTCGGTGGACACATTTTGGACTGGCTTCTGAATAGTTTTCCAGGAAGTCCCAGGTATTGCACATAACAGGATCATAGCTGGGAGATGTCTGATGGCTTAGCCAGAGGCTTCAGGCTGAAGAAAAGCCAGGCCCTTGTGGTCCTGCTGGGTGCTGAAGCGTGATGCAAACGTATGTTCATTTTATCTTATCATGTCACAGAAATCAAAAAAGGTGCAGAGGGATAAAGCAATTCACCCCAACGACACAGCCAGTACAAAGACCAGTCCTTTCTCAGTGGCCTCACTGCTAAAGCACCATGCCACTTGTGCACCCTTTTTCTTGCGATTCTCCTGAGCAGTGGTAGAGTTCCCTGAGCATTTAATGGCTGAAGAGTTATCAGCTCTCCCGGGTCTTCCACAACCCTTGACTGCGAACATAACTTCATGCACTTCAGCTAAGTGCTCAGGAACTGAACACTAGTGAATTATTTGTAAAGAACACACAACGCTTAGGTTGTCTTGGAGGGCTTGTTTAATCTTCACTGCAAGGCAAGCTCATAATGTGAGAGGCAAGGAAATGAAGAATGGCATTTGCTGTTAATCAGGCTCTAAGTGTGTAGGACAACAGGGTCACATGAGCAGTCTTTAGCACGTAACATGCCTGTAATACTTACCAGTTGCACTTTCCAGTTCTTGTCCATTGACCATCCATGGAAACCAGTCTGTGAAAGAAGAGAGGAGAGTGAAGAAAGGACAGAGAGAGGGATTTCTATAGTCTGCAGGCTTCGTGAAATTTTTTTTGCGATGATGTCCAGGAGACACCGCTGCCCTCTGCTGAAGGGAGAAATTATCTCCCCTCCACCTCAGCCTCCGCTCTGGCTGGGTTTGTTCTTCAAAGACCTGTGGATACAGCGGGTCCTGGTCCTATCCCTGCTGCTTCCACCAGGGTCAAAGGCTAGGCACAGGGACAAGACAGTAAATACCTCCAGATCTGCTGCTGGACTTTGCATTTCTTGAAACCCCATCTGATGCGTTTTGAAAACAAATAGCATGATGCCTCCCCGCTCTGGAGGTTGGGAAATTATTTGCTTGGGGTCACAGATTGAGTCATTGGCACAGTAAGAAACAGATCACAGGTCTCGTAGCTCCTTCGGCAAATAATTATCTGGTCCATCATCCTGCCTGGGTATGGAGCACAAAGCAGAAGATCTTTCCCCTCTCAGCCCCTGGATGCTCTGGAGTGGGAGAACGATGAAAGCTTGGCTGTGCATGCTGTGTGGAAGAGGAGAAATTGAAACTGAGCTAGACTGTTCGTTCGTCCAAATATAAAGGGTGAGAGAGCTGCTTCCTACAGCAGCCAGGAATGGGAAAATATTTCCTGCTAGCCACAGAGGAGGGAAATGTCTGCATAACTGGGGTGGGATGAAGGAAGGAGTTGGCAGGAACAACCCTATGATCTGGGGCACTGCAGGGATGTGTGCAGGACCAGTCCAAAAAACAGTACACCCTGCTACATCTTATGAACTCAGCCTTTAGCTTTCCGTTCTTAACGGGAGCTCTGCATGGGTAAAAACTATCAGGTCTGGAGTGTTTGTCTTCGCTCTTCCTCATTCCAAGAGCAGTTACTTGCAGGCTGCAGAGGGACTCTTGGGAACCCTATATAATCCTGCTCTGCAGCATTACAGGAGTCGTTGGACCCTGCTATTCCCTTCCCCACCCAGATGCCAGCAAGGGCTCAGCCACTGGCAATCGACCCAGGGATAGCCAGACATGTATAATAACTTAAGTGCACAATGTAGTGCAGCCCAAAACTTTCCCTGTTCTGGCTAACCTCTTAATGGCAACAAGTAGGGGAAAAAAAAAATATATCGAACACTTTCTCATTTGTTTCCGATACAAAAGGAAAGACACAAGTTCTGAAACCACTGCAGAGGCCAGCGGTGCTGGATTTGAAACAGGAGTCATACAGGAAAAGGGGGAAGGCTCCCCGCCTTTTCTGTAACGTTGAAAAGTCAGCTCTTACTAGCGCTTTTTTTTTTTCCTCCCTAGGAGATAACTAGAAAACTGGTCCAATTCTAAAACAACAGGACACGAGTGAAGTGAAACCTCTGTATAGGAGGAGAGGAGACAAAAGGGGTGAATTTCTTACCAGATTTTCAATCACTTCAATTTATATTTGCTCAGGTACCCAGTTCATATGCTTTATAAATGCTTGGACTTTATTGTCCACGTTGCAACAAATTCATCCTTGAGGTCTGAGAAAATTGCAACCCTCATGCACTGAACCTGTAGATCACCCAAAACCAAAAGACAATGACAGACCAGCTGGCGATTCCTCTAATTTTCCAAGGTAAAACAAACAAACAAAAAAAACCCAGAAATCCTAAAACAAAATACACAAAAGAAATCTTCTTTTAAGGCCTCCTTCACACATCATAAAAAACATAAGAGTTGCTTTCTGCATCTAAATTTGTAGGCCACCTACAAGCTCATCTCTTGGATGCCTCACTTTCCTGCTTCACAGTCACAAACATGACATCCTCTACGGTGCACCTTTACAGAAAAAAAGTTCTACTGGGAGCAGAATCAGGCTTCACCATGAGCGGAGGACCGAGAAGAGCAGAGTGGAATGGCCTGATTTGCATGTGATAGGTACAGTCACCTGTCTCCTGCATACAGTCTTTCCTGGGCAAAGCTTTTTCCATTCACTGGAATTAATCTTTTGCTGTCTGTCCTGAGTCTTCCGACTACAATGTCTGATGCTGCCCTCTTGTTTGGTTTTTTTTTTTTTTAATAAATTTGATCCCAACTGAATTTTTGCCAAAGTAACTCCAAGCAAACAAAGAAGTGGAGCAACAAACCAGAACAACAACAACAAGAAAAAGCGGAGAGTGGTTTGAGCTATGGAGGTTAGGTTCCTCAAAACATCTAGACAAAAAACTACAAAACCTCCTGGCAACCGAGTGGTCTGAAATGGGGCCATTCCAACAGGAACCACTAGTGACAGCAAATGTTTCACAACTATGACAGAACCAGTTTTGTGGAGCACTGGGAAATGCTCTTCAGATCATGCAAACACAGGTGGTACAGCAGTCTACAGCAAGCACAAAGCACAAGTAACCCTCTCTCTCAACTCAATCCAGAGTTTTGCTTACCCAAACATCCCTGCAGTGGAGGCTGTGGACCTCTGTCTCTTGCGACTCCCAGTACTTACTGGAGAGGAGACATGTATGGGAACCTGTCCTCGGTTCCTAATTTTTTCCCTATAATCCTATATTCACCTTGCCTTTTGCATCCGGTCCTTCCCCCTTCACTGTCCAACTAACATGTCTCTGTCTTTCTCCTTAAGTCATTGCACATTAACCTGCGTAGGGAACTCTGCAGGGCCAGGGTGGAGAAGAAATCCTCCCCCTGGCATAAGGACTCACCAGCTGGGGACAAGGAGAGTGCTAAGAAACACAACAGTATACAGGCTCCAGAGGTCTTCATCCCTGTGGATTGGAGGAGAGAGGAGTCAGAGGAAAGCTAAGGCAGGAACAGGGGTACCCACCCCTATAGCACAGAAAGTCTTTGATTGCTGCCTCCATTTCCCTCTCAAGATCGTTTGGTCTTCTCAGCCTCCTTCCCACCTGTTTCCCTCCTAATCTGGCCAGTTTCCCAGCTGTTTCTGAAACATTCTGGACTGAACATGTAACTCCATCCGCTTGCTTTCTCTTATCACCTCCTTACTCCAGTCTCTACACACACACCCACCCCATGCATGCAAAGCAAAGTTTCTCCTTGTTATCTCCCTCTGCTCTCTTCTACTTTTAAATCATCTCGAGGAGCAGTGAGAGAATAGATAGGGTCCCCTTCACTTACTGCAGCCCTCGGTCTCCGCTCCCTTCAGCAGCAGACGCTCTGTCTTTACCCTTCAGCGGTCCCCCGTCCCCCCCCAACTTTGGCTATTGGGTAAATCCCATGCAGCCACACCCAGAACACGTTCCACTTTTGGTCGTCTTCAAAATATGATTTTGGGGAGGGGAAA
>VZSZ01003582.1:239400-302409 GCA_013398815.1 Ibidorhyncha struthersii
GTGGGGTGGGGTGGGAATCGCTGCCGTGCGCGTGAAAACGTGAAAATTTTGCGCGTGTTGGGGTGTGGGGGGGCAGTTTTTCACGTGATGTACGGGGGTATGTGTGTGCGTGTCTTCGAGTCTTACCACGAAATCCTTAAAACTAGGTTGCTTCTCTTTTGTTTTCTGATGTTTAAAGAGCTGATTGCACAGAGGGGCGACTTAAGTGCCTGGGATCTACCGAGGCTCCGTTTTCAAAGTGTGCGACTGTCAATCTTTAACTCCCATAATTTAAGCAAGCATTCTCTAGACGTGTTATTTTAGTTTTTGTTTTTTTTTTTTTGATCACCGTTTATAAACGACTATTTTATTTTCTGTAGCAGAGTGGGGTCTAATGCATAGGAATATATGCTTCTGCCCTGAAGCATACTTTTCTCTGGTCTCCTCATGTGAATTCTGGATGTTATTCTGGGGGAGGGGTATAAAGACTGACACAAATAAAAAGGAATAGTTTTTGTAGGTTTTAAAAATTATTTCTTAATACGTTCATGTATAGATACAGACTTATCTTTCCTTTGAACGCACATCCTTCAGTAAAGGAACAAATGCTTAACCTTCTGGTTTGTTTTTTTTTTTTTTTTTCCTTTAAAATGTGTTTCTGTGGTACTGTATTTCTGTAAATTATTTAAAGTAGCACACTTCCCCTAATTGTGTTCATCCCATCTTCTTGTTTTGGCTTTGCTTACCGTCGTGTGGTACCTTCCACTGAGATTTAATTTATCTTTATTGGATACCTTCATATGTTTGTCTATGTCTAATAGGGATGTTTCTCTTTTTTTCCTCCTTAGGTGTTGGTGACTTCAGAGTCATTTAGGGGTTTAGTTCTGAGGAAGCAGAGGCACGAGGACTGAGTCTATTTTACATAGAAAGCTACAGCTCTTCACCAGTGCTCAGTTTCCTCCTTCCCCATCCCTCCTCCCCCGTAGGGGAGGACAATTTGGGAGTTATCTTGACAGTCATTTACTTCCCCTTTCCCCCCTCAGAAATCCATCTTGGTCCCTGAGGCATCCACTAGACATCGCGCATATTAGTACCAGGAGAGCGTTATCATCATCATCATCATCCCTTGCTTGCTTTGGGAGCTTCAGTAGTACCTTCCCCTCCTTTGGAGTGCAGTGCAGAGAGGCATCCAGAAGACTTCCTCGCCACCCTTTTTGGTTAGTAGGGGATCCAGGAGAAGGGGTACCTATCAAGACACGTGACCTTATTAAGGGAGCCAGAACTAAAGTAGCACTTGGCATTCTGAAGGAAGCACCCATCTTTGGTATCTTTTTTTTTTCGTCTTCCACTCCTTCCTCACCAAATTTCTGGTAAGTGTCTTCAGCCCATTCATTCATACAGTGCATGTTTCCCTTCCCCCACTCCAGGCGCTGGGAGAAGCGTGCACAGAGACAGAGAGTGGGGTGGGGGAAGGGAGGAGGGAAAACTGGCCGTGTACACACGGATTGAGGGGGAGAGGGGTGTATTGTACCACACTGCACGGCAACTTGGGCAGCGGAGGGAGAACCTCTCTTCAGAAAGGCGGCTGATGTGGGAGGAAACGTATGTTTTATTTGCACGGGCGGGCGTGCACATGCAGGCAGAGTAGAGAGGGGTGAAAAAGCTGAGAGCCTGTTGTGGGAAAAAAATACTGAGACCGAAGTAGAAGTATAGCTGATGCTGAAGTATGGGGCTAGCATTGCAGAGAGGGAAGAGAATAGATTATTTGCTGGAGATCAGGAACTGGGGTGTGTGAATAAGGAATGTTATAACCTACTTGCAAGCATGAACATAGAGGAGGAAAGATGGGGGGGTGTGAATGTCTGCCTTTTAGAGGCAATTGTTCCTGGAAGGATTGCTGCTGGCATCTTAAACATTGTTCGGTGCAAAGGTGGGGACAAGCCGATGAAAACCATCACGGGGGAGTACAGTTGCCCATCTGCGGTGGTGGGAGGCTTGTACTGGGAGTGAATGGTAACGATTAATATATTCCCATATCCTTTGACTGGTGCAGTCTACAAATCTCACAGGGAAAAGGAGGTGAATACTGTGATAGGCTTTCAAAGAGGTGTGCTTGGGGTTCACCTGCCTGCAGTGACTTTACATTCTATGATGCATGTGTGGAGGGCGGATGATAATGCAGCAGCACTGGACAGATTGCACTGCAGCTGCCCAGTATATTATACAAAATGCATTTAAGTAAATATTTTGATTTTTCAGATTCTTCAATTTTAAAAAATGTGTTCTTTCCAAAGATTCTCAAACAGTTATGTGACAGGCTTAGGAAAACTAGTCTTTGGTAGGTAAGACAGGAATTTTTCTTGAGGTTGTCCTTAAGCATCACTGTGAAGCAGCAGTGTCAGGAATGAGTTGATCTATCTTGGATTTATTTTTCTAAAGCAATTTTAACAAGTGGTTCAAGATGCCAGTTTTTATCTCTGTATATATCACCATGGGTTATAATCGTCATCCATATGTATTTCCTCAGGTTTTCTTTAGATGGTTATCGTTCTGGTATCTTTGTGTGGAAAAACATTAATTGTGCTTTATACTTGAAATAGATCTGAACTGTTTTCAGACCCGATGTCCCTATGACAGAGAGAGTCTTATTTCTGGGTTGTTTCAAATACTGCTGTCTTCTCATTAAGACAAGGCAGACACTTCCATGACAGCCTATGATGGGTCATACATGCTGAATGACCCTTCATTAACCATTTAACCGGCTGCTACCTAAGACTGACTTCATAATTTAGATCTGCCTTGAGGTATGTCCTAAAGGACATAACTTAGGAGCATCTGCCAACTGTTCTTAGGTCTTCAGTGTCTTGAGGTGTGGCCTCCAAAACAGCATTCTAGAAACTGCTGTAATGGTAGAGACAATTGGTTTATTGGAAGTGTGTACTCAGTTTCAAGCCTTAGCTAATCTGTGGTAAAAAGGAAAGCAAAATACCTTTTCCAACTGGAATAACACTGTTCTGCAAACAAGTATTAAGGGGTATGCATTAATGATAAATGTGAAGGTGCAGTGTTACTTGTAGTGAGGTGAGTGCTTGGAGCTCTATTTTTCCTAGTTCTCCATTTCCTGTGGCAGTTGTGGCTGTCAGTCTCTTTGCTCTTTCCTTGTCACTTTCACGAGATTTTTATTATCATTGTCTGAGCTGTGGGTAGAGCTAGAGGTATGCTAAAGCTAAGATTAAGTTTTACCTCTCTATTAACTGCTGAAATCCATGGAGTTGTGTTAGCTGCATAGTGCTGTAACTGAGGGCGAGAGCCTGAGCCAAGGTTTAAAAAAGAGGTGATTCTGGGAGGGGCTGATGGTAATAATTGTTCCACTAACTTGTTTCCCAAATCGCACTGTAGTCAACGGGACTACAACATCAGATCACAAGTCGAGCAGTTGGGATAGCTAGAGCACATTGATTCCTAATGCTACAAAACACCTGGGATTCCATTCATCGTTCCCATAGGGAAGAAATAACCTCGTATTTTTAATTTACAAGGGTACTGAGTAGTTACATTCTTAATAGAAAGGCTACAGAATGATCTTTTTGCATACTAGATTATCTTTTATGTCATACATTTATCAATAATACATAAATTAATTAGTATCTCCTAATAATTGGTTTCTTGTTCTAGCTTAGAGGAAAATACATCATGATGAAAAAGAGACTAGTCCAGTTTCTTCTGCATTTGGGTGTTGAAGACAGGACAAGGAGTAAATCGACAATGGAGACCAATCTCCCATTCCTGGAGGGAGGTCTCTAAGTCTCTCTGTGTGAAGAGAAGATGCCTTCAAGGGAAAAAAGGGTGGTCTTCAGAGAAGATTTCCAGATCTCTCTAGGCAGCTGAATTCCTTGTTATGTCAATAAAACATATTAGCATATGATGTAAAGTAGAGAAGGAGCACGGTGAATGCTTTTGTTAGAACAGCTGCTAAAGGTGTGTTACAGATTCAAGGAGTGCAGGAGGAAATACGTTTACACGTGATGGGGAGGGGAGGAAGCTGCTGTGTGAATGCCAGAATAAAGCCTAGCTTAAGCAATACAGGGATGCGCAGCTCAAAGCTGAGGTGAGCGTTCCGTTCCCTCTATAAATTGCTAAGGATCTGTTCCACACAGCATCTTTCTGAAGCAGATGCACCAGTTACTGCTTGGCTGACATGACACACAGTTAATTTGATTTTTACCATAGGGCTTTTACTTTGCCACCTTTCATCTCTCCCAGTCTGTTTTATGCAGTTCAGTTTATGATGTTTTTTTTTTCCTTTTCATTTCGTAAATCTATTAGTTATTGAAAAGATTGTACTTACATTGACCATAGTAACTTTGAGTGCAAACTGCATTTCAAGTGGGCATCTTAAAGACATTTAAACATCTGCTCTTCCCCATATATATGCTATACTTATTTTGCAATAGATGGATTAGGAAGTATTCCATGCACACCCAGCATTGTCTGAGGCTGTGTCTTTTAGATTGAAATGGGTGGAGTTGGTTTTCAGGGAAAAATTCTGGAAATCATATCCAACTTGAGAGCTTAATGCTGTTGTGCATCTGACTGCAAGGCAAGCTTTCCTCCTACAGACCATTTTCTTGAGAATGTGGGAGGGATTGTTAAGATGTTTGGGTTAATAGGGTAAATTGCAGGTTTTGTGTTCTGTGAGACTTCTTACACAATCAAAATAGAGGTTATACGGAGAGGCTGAAACTGATAGATTCTGTTTTTAGGAGCAGGATGTTAGTGTGAAAGGAATATTTCTCCAGCTGGAAAAAAAAGTGATACTGTGTTGGAGGTCAAGGAGCCTATAGTTAGGATTAGTTTCTGCCTCTGTTGCTGGCTTGTAGCTTGATCTAAAGTGCGTTTCTTAATCTTTACCTCCAGGCTTGAGGTTGTTACCAGCCTGCCTCATGATGAAATGCGAGCCTTTGTATATATGATTATAAAACTATTAAGATTTAGAGGAAATGAGACATAGTATTAGGAGGGAGACAAATACCCTTACCCAAGGCATTTTTTTATATGCATGCTGGTTTAATGTGCTAATTGAGATACTTGGATGGCTCTTCTTGATGATGCTGTAGCTCCTTTCAAGAACAGAAGAAAGATGGAGGAAAGAAAAGGATATACCTTTTTTCTTCTTCAACCCTTTGCTGATTTTTAAGAAAGTGCTGAAATGGCAATTGGAGAGATGATGGCACAGTCTCTGCAGATTTAAGGGGGTGGAGGTGGGGCCATGTATAAATGAGATTTGAGAAAAATGGGAGCAGATCCCTGTTGGCAAAGAAAACAAGGGTTAATAGCAAGCAAAATGGGGAGAAGGCTGCCAAAGAGAAAATACTTGTGTCTTTGCACCAGTACGAGGGAAAAACAACCAACCAACCACCCAAAACCCAATCAGGCTGAAAATCTGTAATGGCTTCTGATTTCTTTTGTGTGTTTGTTTAAATTATGACAAAATCTGTCTAGTATTTTTTTTTTTTATGTACTCAATGTTCTGTAGCTCATTTTTTAAAATAAGATATGCGAGCCTTTTAGGTAGAGCTGCTTTTCAAAAGAGAGGCAGTAGGTGGGGCTGTTTGGTCTCCCCAGTCGTGCAAGCAAATAGCAGAAATAAAGGTAGATTGATAAGAAGCCTTCTAAACTGTGCTGTAGGAGTGACATTTCTGAAGAATACAGCTTGTCCCAATTCTTAGCTGAGGATGTTGTCCTAGGGAGTTTTCAGTAAACTACCATGTAGAGAAATCCGTTGTTGAGAAAGCCAGAAGTGGGGCAGGATCTAAAAGTTATCAGCCATTGCAAGCCCAGGCCTCACCTTGCCCTCTTCACTTTCAGCTGCTTTGAAGAAAAAAGGGATTCTTTGAAATATCAAAAGATATTTTTTACAACCTCCCATACCTATTTTCCTGCAGGGAACAAACATTTCTTACCCTGCTTTACCTTGAGCGTCTTGACTGCTGTCAAGGGCTGGACTGCATCTGTGGTTGCCTTTTCCTTGCTTCTGCTTACTTTCAGTCCGTTAGTATGAAGAACTTCAGTCCTTGGCTTTATTGTTGCTCCTCATTTACCAAAGCAATGGAGAAAAGTGACAGTCCTTGCTTGTTGTCATTATGGTTCTCAGTACCAGGAATAAAAATGACCACTTAAAATTTTATATTCTTGTTAAGAAAAAGCTGTACTAGTAGAAAAAACTTTCTTAGTTAAAAAAAACCCAAACAGTCACAAAACAATCCTTTTGTCCCTAGACCTGCTGCAGTAACTAAAATTCTTTGTAATATTAGATGAAAGCGGTTTTATACCTATGGTCTTCCTGCATTTACAATTTCTGCTGACACTAGGTCCTGTCATTAGGGCTACCATGCAAAACTCCTCTTTCTATCCCAGAGTTCAATTCTTGTGAAACTCATGTAAGCTATATTGGTGAAAACAATGATTTCTACGTCTTTGTTTTGATGTGAAAGTTTAAAATGTGTCACAGAAAACACCTCTGTTTTTCTCTGGAATTGTTTTTCCTTACACCATGCTGCTGGTTGTTTTTCTTGAGTGTAGATGAGTAGTCCATTAACACACCTGTAATTGTTTTACAGCTTTTAAGATATTTTAGTATATAGTAACAAATAGTCCAAGTCCTCTGTATTCAAAGCAAAAGGAGCAGTACTTTGCTGTTGTCAACGTCTTAACACCATTGACATTCTTGAATTTGAACTGTTTTTTCTGTTTTTAGTGCTGAGTTCATTAATGCTGTTTATGTCTAAAGGTGATTTTTTTTTTTAAAAAGTCTTGAAGCAAGAAAGGGCTAGCACTGAGATTCAAACCTTGATTTTGTTTTAGGTTACATTTATTAATGTTTAGTATTCTTAACATATTATTGATTCTTCCTGTTCCACTGTTTTTAACATGTTCTGGAGAAAACTGAATATATTTCACAGTAGATGTGAAGTATTTGTAAGAGCAAATCAGTCTTGAAATACTTATGTGGAAAATTCTGTTTTAATGGATTTCTTCGTTTCTTCTGGGCTGCTTTTTTAACATAAAGAATTTGGCACACTCTGTCTTCTGTATATGGTGGAAAGGGATACATCAGGTCTGTCACCGGTGTTTTAGCAGTACCTAGGAGAGGGGCTGGGTTATTTCTGCTTGTAAGGAATTATCCTAGTTGTGAAGTTGAAATTCTGACCTTCAGAGATGGCAATTCAAAATGTTTTCAGTCCTTGGCATGCCTCTTAGTACTGTCAAGAAAGGGGGATGCTGCTACCAGTAGTTATGTCAAGTGTGTACTTCTTGTGGATGAAACTAGGATGAGGACCAAGACCTGATTTTTAGCATTCCATTGAATGTAAATGGATTTGTTTCTGTTGTTTTTAGTTCTGTTGCAGGTTAGTCATAGACATTATTTTCCCACTTGGAGGCTGGAAGTTGCACTCCACTGGAAAGGACTGACTTGTGCAGAGGGAGTAGGATTTGGTACAGTGGGGAACAGGAAGATAGAAGCCTGTGTACTCTAACAGAATCTCATCTTCTCCACCATCTAGAAGTTCCATTGAAAGGAAACCTTGAAGGTTGCAAGACAAGTCCAAGATGTGCAGTTCAGTTGCTCCCAGGCTGTGGTTCTTAACAGACCGTCGCATCAGAGAAGATTACCCTCAGCAGGAGATCCTGAGAGCACTGAAGGCCAAGTGCTGTGAAGAGGAGCTAGATTTCCGGGCCTTGGTGATGGATGAAGTGGTGCTGACCATTGAGGATGGAAATCTTGGTGAGAATGAGCTAAGACTGGGAATGTGCTGAAAGAGTACTTGGAAAAAGATTGTAAAATGGAACATCTGTACTCTTTAATAGTGAATTCCATGTGGCCAGACTACCATGCATCATCTAAGTCTTGTAGGTGTACATGATACCATGTTCTTTAGCATTTATTGTGGTAGTCAAATAGAATTGTTAACTTTGCTGATTTGCATTAGAACTATTTTTGCCTTCCCTTTGTAGAACAGAGAGGAGGGTTGCTTTAGTATGTTGATTCCAGGATAAGGACTATAGGACCTCTGAATTAAGAAGAAATTATGGAGTTTCATTTTTGCATAGGTACTTGAAGTTTATGGGTTACATCTAAGAGTTTCAGGGGGACTTTTTTCTTCTGTTTGTGTTCTGACTCAAAGACAGCAAGCACATTTGAAATAATCTAAAGGGAATTTTCAATGGATGGTACACTTGTCATGGTGCTAGAGGTAATAATGTGATGTAACTAAAGCACGCTGCTGTACGAGTGTGTAGTTACATATATGCCAAAAAAGAACGGGGCTGAAAAACAAAGTACGTGCATCAGAATAATTTGAACTGTTACTGCAACTTACTAAGTTTTCTGTTCTGTTTTCCTATTAGCTTCTTTTTCTGCGGTGATTAAAAAGGAAAAGTGGGAGGTTAAGGTGTTTAAGTAAAACAATTCCATAGATTGTAAGCTTATGTTTTAGGAAGAATATTAATGCCACCAATGTCAAGCTGTGTAACACTTTTATAACTTTTGGTTTTTTTCAACTTCTTAATTTGGATTTCCTAGGAAGGAGACTGCAGTGTTGTTTTGTACCTTTACGTCTTCCATTTCTTTTCCTCATATATCAGTCAAAAAAAATACCCCTGGAGATCTAGGGAAGAGCTACATTTCTGAAAGTTGCATTAGAATAATTCAGTGTGGGAAGAAAATATACAAGTACTCTCAGGTCTGAAGAAAAGGCTGCCATAGGAGCTTATACCTTGTTCCCTGTTGGGGAATCTATATAGGAGGGAAATCTTAAAACTGACTCTGGGGAAGAACTTTGGTCAGAATTTGTACCTTATTGTAGCATGAATCAGTCAAGCATAAAACAAATACATGGGAAACCAGGTTTTTTGACTTTGGTATTACTAAACTTCTGTTTACATATTTTTTTCTTTTATTCTGAGGTGTCTATGATCTTTATTAGAGACTTGAAATTCTATAGGATGTCTTCAAATCAAGGCAACTTCTTGTCAGAAAGCCTGGACATCTTATTGCTCTGAGCGTGCTGTCCTTTGGACACCATGTTTTGCAGAGGCAGCCATCCTGGACTGTAGCTGCAGCCTCTATAAGATGCATAATTGTCTTTCAGCAGTTCAGTATTGTTTTTATTTCTTGGTGATGTTTTCTTCTTTCCTGTCTTCTGCCTGGTTTGGGGGAATTAGATGTGGCAAGCATGAGTTGTGGACCTTTCTGCTTTCTTCTGTTTAATGTCTCCTAATGCTGCGTCTATTCCAAGAGGAAAAGATAAAGTATGCAAGTTGGAAAACTGATACTTAGGAATGTGTAATACAAGAATGAGGAAAATTAAGGAAATTACTAGAAAGAGAATGCCAAAAAAGAGAAATTATTTTCATACAAAGTGTTCATTCAAAACTGTGTAAATAACTGACCTTTTGAAAAGGAGTGAGATAAAAATGCTGAAAGGCTGTGGATAGAAATTTCCTTATAAATAATCTGGACTAGGTAATTGTTTTTTCTTTTTTTTGGGGGGGGTGGGAGTGGTGGGGGAGTTGTCTTATGTTAAAGAATTCTTTGTCTTTGAAAAAGGTGAAAAATCTTCCCTTTCAGTTATCTAGTTTTCTTTTTCCTAGGGCTTGCCCGCATGTTTTGATACAGATTTCTGATGGAGGACACAAGCAAAAGTTTTGTGTTTCATTTTCCTTGTAAAGTCCTCAGTTGGCCTAGGGAAAGGTGTCCTGGAACAAAATCCAGGAGGTAATGCATTCTGTAGCCTTTCAGTTTTCTACTGTCGTGTGAGGGGTCCAGGTTGAGTAAAATTTTGTGTATGCTTTGACAGTAGAGCATATTGATGTAAATATCACTGAAGCCCAGAGTGAAATACCTATGTGGAAAACTGCGATGCTGAGACCCTTATGAAGTCTGCATGTATCAGAGAATGATAAGATTTGCTGTGTACCTGATGTGGCCAAAGGGAGAGGGAGAGGTAGGGTTATTTCAGTAAGGACACAGCAGTAACCGCTCCTCAGGGCATTACTCTTGCTGTACTGCAAGGTTGGATGGGAAGCGTGGCTGGATTTGCAGGCAAGTCAAGAGTGCAGCCCCAGCAGTCCCTGCTGGTTCCTTTTCTTCTGCAGCTGAAATCTGGGATGACGCAGCATCCCTAGCACACACCCAGCCCCAGTATTACTGGCCACATGGTGAACCTGCATGCAGTTCAAAATACACATTAGGTGCCTCAACACAGCAGGAGTCCAATAATGATTGTAAATGAGATGAGATGTAAGAGGTGTAGAATGAAAGTTTTTCCTTTAAGTTTAGAAGGATACTCTTAAACTGATATATGCTTAAACTGTTTTGGAAATAGTTTAAGTTCAACAAATACTTTTTGAAAATAACTGCCTTATTTAAGTGAGTGCTACTGCATGCCTGTTTACTTGAGCCATGCATTCCTGTTTGCTTTGCACACTGGCAGTAGTACTCTGGAGATCTCCAAGGGCAAAACCTGAGTTAAAATCAGTGGAAAAGTCAAGCTGCATAAAACAGTGAATGTTTTCCTGATTCTTTGGTGCGCTGAACCTGCTGAAATGGTTACTGAATCAGACGTGCACGACATTGGTGCACAGTAATGGACAGGAATGCATGTATGGGAAAAAGTGGAGGGTGGTATTGAAGCTGTTCTGATTTAAACTGGCTCAAACTATGGTGCGGCTGTAGCCTAAGTTTCTTAAGAGCTAAATTCTTAAAGCTAAACCAGTCTAGTATGATCTACTGCAGAATGGAGCAGCCCTGTTTCTCTCGTCCCTTTCCAGCCGTGCTATTGCTGCTTGGCTTTTATAAGGACTTCAGGTCTCTCTTGGCTTGCTTTCATGTTGTAGCTAAGCTAATCTAATTCAAGAAAAGGTTGACCAAATTCTCTGCTTGTTTGCAGGATCTGGCATTTGTATGAGCTGAGTTGTCTAATCCAGTGGAACACTAACGTCACCCAAGTAATTAACTATTTTCCTTTGGAATAGCTTGCTGCATCGAGTTATTTTGCGGTCACACAATTGCCAGCTGTAGTACATGAGGGCAGGGGAGAATGGGCTTGCTCTTTGCGGGAATGGCTCGAATTTATGCTGATTCAGTTGCAGCTTCAAGGCATACTTTAAACCAGGAATTTTTTTACAGTTGGGATGCTTGATAGTGTCAGGTTTAAGATTTTGTGTGTGTGTGTTTATTTGAAGCATCTGGTATTTACTGCTATAAGGAAACCACTGGATTACTAAATTAAATGGCTAGTTGCCTATTCTAGTTTGGCAATGCCTATATTCATGTGAAATAAATAGCAGGTAATTTAACAAAGCTCTGCATGACGTTTTCAGACACACATTGGAAGCTTTAACAGTGAGTCCTGTTAAAATGTGTAATTTTAAACTATTTGTCTACGTTTGCCAGTGCAGTGATGTAACAGGCTTTGGGAATTTGAAACTAGACCGATTAAAGCTTGTGAGCCAGAGTGTGTGGGGTGGGGTCGTGGCAGAGGTGGAGGAAGCCTGTAGGGAGTAAGCCTTAGTGGACAAGAGACAAAAGATAATTCATTGGTCGTCTCCTCTTTCTGAATAGAGCACTCTTTTTCTTCTCACCTGGGTCTAGGACTTAGCAGTAGCCTTCCTTACTACATACCTTACCTGTAGGGAAACACAGTTCAAGAACTGTTGGTGAAGAACGCCCTAGGGAAATTTGGATCTTTCCTTCGTTAAAACTATATACAAGGATGTCTTTATGAAAATTCTTTGCTATCAGAATGGCAGAAGTTTGAGATCACTGGGCTGGCAACTTACCAATTCTTTTATTGTAGCTTTTTGAAATCTCCATATTTTGTGATACTCTCCTGTGCAGGTAAATGGTTTTGGGGAAGGCTGCTTTCATGAACTTTCAACTATTAAAGATGCCGGAGTGAGTGGAATTGGAGTGTCCTAAAGGATAAAACAAAGTGTGAATTTTTCCTAGACCTTCTTGGCGTTTCTTTTGGGAATATAAAAGCAAGTGATCAGCCGAGGTGAGGAATAAAAAGGACATAATAGTTATCTGTTCTTAAACAGTAATAATTTGTGCATGGTCAGCTAGCTTTTCTTGACTCAGATGCACAACATCTGGGAACTTATCTTTTGTCTTCAGGTTGTTTTTTTTTTGCAGAGGAAGTATTCAGAAGATAGACTCTTTTCACAGAATCACAGAATGGTCAGGGTTGGGAGGGACCTCTGGAGATCGTCTAGTCCAACCCCTGCCAGAGCAGGGTCACCTACAGCAGGTTGCACAGGACGGCGTCCAGGTGGGTTTTGAATGTCTCCAGTGTGGGAGACTCCACAGCCTCTCTGGGCAGCCTGTTCCAGTGCTCTGCCACCCTCAAAGTAAAGAAGTTCCTCCTCATGTTAAGATGGAATTTCCTATGTTCAAGTTTGTGCCCGTTACCTCTTGTTCTATCAGTGGGCAAACTTGGTAAAGGTTCCTGGTGTGCTGCTTCAGGCATCTGGCTTTCCTGTGTGGGCCTGAAATTGGCAATATTAGTCACTATTTCATTTAGGTCTTGAATCTTGCAAAATCTGCTTTTGTTTCATATGATCCATCCTTCGTTTGTAATTTGGTCTGAACTAGTAACAAATAGTTGTGATCTTTGATTTTTATTTTTTTTTCTTCACACTGGGTTAGATAGCATTGGAAATAAGCATGGAGGAATCAAGGTATTTGAAAGATTTCTGTGAAGTACAGAGAGCTGGGGGGGAAAAGGGTAAGGTCAGATTTCAAATTTTTGTTTGTGGTGTAACGGTAAGAAAAGCACTCTATCAGCTAGATGCATGATAAGAGAGGGCTTTTACACCTACGAAGCGGTTGCTATATCAAAATGTCAAAACTCTTAATATTTTTGAATCATCGTAAGTCACCTAAAGACTGTCTTCTATAACACAATAGGGGACATAATCATCTCCTCTTCCTGCTGACTGCTCCAGCAGTCCCCTGGCACTTGTTTGTCCAGCAACGCACCTTACTGTAAAAGCTTTTCCTGCGGTGTGCAGCAAATGGCTCTGGGAGTGAAGGAGCAGAGGCAAGTGGCCTTGGCAAAGTGCCTTGTTGAGCTCTGCAGAGTTGGCCTGTTTCCTGCTAATAACAACAGCCAGAGCGACCATTACTTCCTCTGCAGAGTTCAGAAATTGGTTTGTATCTCAATAGTGAGCTGGAGAAGAAACTGCATTTGTGTACAAAGGACTAGAAGGCAGTTAGACATTGTGTTGTTGAAAGTGCTGGTCTCAGGACCACTTGAAACTGTTTGTGATGTTCTTTCATTGTGCAAGCTGATCACTTGCCAGTCTGATTGATGTTAAACCTTATTGAGCCATAAGCATTACCAGCAGGCAATTATGATCTATACAGAGGGGATTCCGGAATGGTAGCTGTGTATAGAGGTAGGTGAGTGTGTGACCACCCCAACATTAGATACCTCAGACAAACACATCTCTAGTAGAAAAAGCAGCAATTCAATAATTTCCTTTATTATCATAGAAACATATTTTAATAACAGTGTATTTCAACAGCTGCCACATATTTTGGAAAGAATTGTTTTCTTTCAGAACGGTGACACCAAACACAACTTCCTTATGATGCACATGGGAAGAAAGGATTTATACTCTAACCCTGGGTGTCCTTGCAGTTTTCTTCCTTACTATCAGGGATTTCTATGCTTACGGGAATGATTGCCTGTGATCTCAAGCTGATGCTAAATTATGAAGTCTGTCAATTAATTTGATCTTCTCAGAATCATTCCATTTCTTCAGTAAATGTCAGTATGTCATCAGTGGTACATACGGGCTCAGTCCAAAGCTACCTTTGCAAGGTGGAGAGGTGGGAATGTTTCTGCATATAAAATATTTTATTATGGTCATTTCAGAGCGCTATGTTAAGGACTGAAGTTTTTCATTTGCACATGTTCTAGAACAGTCACCCAGGGAAATCAGACTTGTAGGGCACATCATCTTGAACATACGTGCACGTTGTCATATCTGAAAATGCCAGAAAGCATTGCCAGATTTTTAATTGTTGTCAGAATTCTCAGGAATGGCCATCTGCAGGAAAAGTAATGTAAAAAAGACAAATGAAAGAGGTGTTTCCATACATCCCAGTCAAGAAATAAAAATTAGCCTAACATTTCACAAGACAGTTGTTAACTGGCTGGTGGTTTCTGGGTCATTTTTCCAACAATCCTTGTTCCAGTGCTGTGTCACTGAAGTGAGTTGTGCTGGCAAAATTATCTGAGCAGTTGCATTGTGAACCAGGTCTGCATATTGGTGTAGTTTTAAACCAAATCAGCCTGTCCTTGGTGGAAGGTGTTTTTGAATACTGCATCAGTTCTCCAAGGGAGGTTCTAACATGACTGCAGTGTGTGAGTGATTAGGAGATCCCAGAAATGTCAATACCACAAGTATTAATGTGAAAAAGTTACCTTATGAAACTGGCAACCATGCTTGCTTTACTAGATTTGTGATGAGAGAGGTACTCTTGTTACCTGTTCTTTAAGCAATGACAATATCTTCGGTTTTCTCCATCTTTTCTCCCAAGTCTAGTTGTTACCCGTTTGTGAATGATGGGCAGTTGATTGATCCTCAGTGGCTGTGAATATGAGATTGGTACTGCTGAACTTTTGTTCAGTGTTGAGATGGGTATTCCAGTGTGCAGACTTGTGTCTTAACTGATACAGACTTCTAGGACTGCCAGTGGCTGTGGACAAGTCCCTTTATTTTCTTACTCTTATAAACTCTGTCTATAAAATGTGGTGAAATACCGTTTTGAAGAATTACACTTTCCTTTTATATCTGCCCTTTGCTGCATGAAAAGACTGGAATGAAAAGGAGAACCAACAAAAAAAAAGTGTCAGTAATAAAAGTACTTGCGTTGTGAATAATTAACATTTACAATGTCACAAAAGTCTGTGATGGTGTCCTTTTAATGATTGTTCTTTGAATGGAAGAGCTTACATTATTTCTATATCTGTTTAAAGCTCCAGTCCATTTTAGGGTTACATGTGTGATATGGAGTTTTAAAATGCCTTTGTAATTGTCAAAAGTTCAAACAGGGTTTGGTAAGCATAATGTGTCATATGTACTCTGACAACATAAGCAGAACAATTTTATTCTAAGGTATTCTGCTCATGTTGTCAGAGAAACCCTTCTAGAATTACACTAATTAACACTTAATGGCTTTAATAGAAGGCTCTTCGTATGATGCAGAAAGGTTTTCTTGCTTTGTACTTCCATATAGTTGAAGTATCAAATTCGGGAACTGTCTTGCTGTGCTTATTACTCATATATCTTTTTTTTTTTTTCTGAGAGGACATTCTTCTGTTGTTTTTGTTGTGTGTTTTTTTTGGTTTTTGTGTGTGGTTTGTTTTTTTTGTTGTTCNACAGGTCTTTGTGATATCCTCATCGTCACAACTCTGGGCATCCCCGTTCACTGGGAGAGTATAAGAAGGTTTAAGCCAGCTCAAGTCCTTTGCTCTCTTCAGAGCTCTTTTGGGTAGTTGTTCAGTTTTTATACTCTAGGTTGGGCTGAGCACTGAATGCGCTCCCCCATGCTGGTCTGGTTATCTCAGGAAGACATTCACTCTCTTGCTGCTCTCCTGGACAAACATTTACACAACTCTCAAATGAGAGACAGCCAATACCCCTAGCTGTTATAGCCCTTTATCTTAAAAGCCACCTTCCCATCCTCTTTGTCGTAGTATGAGGTCAGCTTTCTTTGCTACAGGTGTGATCAGTCACTTCCCACATTCTTCCCAGAGCTTCACAAGCACATCACCCTTGCTCGTCTCCACCAAACCTTCTCAGGATTTTATTGATCCATCACATGGAGAGAATTGCCAGCAGCGTATAGAATCTGGAGTTTGGGGCATTTGCCTGAGTGTAAGAGACTTCTCTTACAACTTCTGTCTTAGGTGGAAGAACTAGTGGAATGTAAGTGTATTTTTTCCCAGGTTTATGCCCTGTCCTTAGAGATGTAATATTTTCATCTTGGAGTTGTTAGACATTTGCTTTGTGTAACACAAAACAGAGTGATATGAACAGAGAGAGACCACCTTAGGAAGACCGTGTACCCTATTGACTGTGTCAATAATTGGATTCCATATTCAAGTAACTGTCCTTGAATGATGAGGTAAGAGTATCTCCACCACCACCAAATCCTTATTGTGAAAAGTGCCAAAATCCTTTTGTAAACCTAGTGTGAAATGTCAAGCTGCTGCTTCCAAGTTTCTTTTTGTGCTCCAAATAGTACTGTGAAGTTCTAGAATTAATGAGTCGATTCTCTTGCTTTCCCCTATCCCTAATAAAAATTACTGACCATTTTTCTGTTAGCTCTTGAAGCCTCTTAGACCACCCAATTGAGAATCGTCTGAGGATTTAATTTTTGACAGAAACATGACTTAGGTTAGAACGAATTAAATTTGACACTCACGGGAATTATGGCCTTTAGTGTTTTTGTTAGGTATTTTTTACTGTATTGGGACCATTTGTGTAAACAGTATTTTACAAAGTGACAGTACCATGTATCATGATGGAACATAAATGTATATACTGTTTCAGTACAGAAGAGCCTGACTTGTCAGTAGTAGACAGTTTTTGGAGATTGAGATCACAAGATTTTTTTTTTCAGCTGTATAACTGTTTTACTCAGTAGTCCCCAAGTAATATTAATCTAAAAATTTTTGGGCTTTTTGAAAACACAGGTCAAATCCTCAGTAATATTCTTGTAGTATGAGTGCAGTAGTTTGATGTGTTTACCAATGCAGAAATAATATATAGGAAAGTTAAGAGATACATCGAAGGCACCACAGGAAGTAGAAGACTTGATTTATGCCTATGACTAGATTGCTAGCTGCTTGCTTCTATGTACTAAGATCAGTGTTTCTAACTTAATTTCCTTGTTTTATGCTTTGACATCTGAATGGGTGACCTAACTGTTGAAATTGCTGACGTTATGTTTAGTTCCTGTGAAATTCAGAGGATTTATTGAAAAAGTATGGATACTCGAGATGGTAAATGGATGAGATGTCCTAATCTGTAATGACTTCTTCCCTGCTTTCCAGTAAGAAGAGCACATTACTTGCTTTCTTTTCTGTCTTATGTCTGAAACAAAACAAAACATGGTTTCATCTGTTGGCCAGGCAGGTGACAATGATACAAAACTGATACTTTGCTTAGTTTGGGCCAGGGTCTTGGTTTTTAGTACTGATTCTGTTCTTAAGCAACATACTGTATCCGATGAAACATTGTATGAGGTGTTTTTTGACATTACGGTTGGGTCTCATGTCACCCACCTTAACACTGCAGTGGAGCTGGAAACCAGTGGGAACATGAGTTGTATGTTGAAACTTCCTTGGGAAGAGATGCAAACTGAACAAGGAGCCTCAAATCGAAAACAAGTTTGGAGGCAAGGCAGGGAACTCTGTAGTTAGAGTGGTATTCAGAATTACAGGCAAAGAAGCTACTCGACTGTGGAGAAATCTGTAGTTTGGAAATTAACTGGAAAAATAAGAAGACTAGAATGAAGGTGGGAAAGAAAGAAAGTGGAAGCACAGGTGTTGCATCTAGGGGGATGAGTCGTGTGTGTGTGTGAGTGGGAAGTGAGAAACTGGGGCAAAGCAAGCTGCATGCAGTGGTTTCTGACTTTGAATGCTTGGAGTGGAATCAAACATTCCAGAGCTTTTCTCTCCTGCAGATGAGAATTCCTCTGCAAGTTTGTTACACAAGTATTTGCTGACAGTGGAGCCCATTCACCTTAAGTGCTGGTCCACACAGAGGCAGCTGACCGTGTGCAGCTGGCACTTAGCTGTCAGCTCAGGTGTCAAAGGTCTGTATGCTAGATGAAACCGTTCTAGCCCTCGTGCTGTATTGCACCAGTGTCATGCTTGTGTTACTTAGATGCCAAATGATGAAGTTGGCTTTTGGTTATCTCCAAATGTAATGACAAAATACTGTTAAGAGTAGCCATATCAAATCCCTATAAAATTAGAAATTGGCAAAAACAGATGTGCGTTTTTGGCTTCTTTGTGCATTTGTTTTCAGATAGTATGTTTTAAATTATTTGGTCACATGCTACTTTTTCCACCAGCCTATTTAATATACAGTGTTCTGCTCTGGGAACGTAGCTTGTACCATAGTGAAGGAAAGGATGGTTTATAGGATGCCTTCTTTGTGATTACAGAAATTGGTGACAATTGAAGCAGAACATTGCTGGAAGACAAGTGTTTGTCTGGTGATTTAAATTGGGCTGTTCATAAATTGCCGTTAATTGCATGTTTTTCCATTTTCTGACTGCCCAAACTTTGGATATTAGGAACAGCTTTGTGAAAGTGCTGAATACTTGCATGCACAAAAAAAAAAGTGAGTTGGAGCAGCACTGGCAAGTGTAAAAAATCATGGTCCCTCAAATGTGGCATCTAGAATTCCTTCTTTAAGTCTTATCTTTGGGTTTCTCTTCCCCATATAGGAAATCAGTAGAATATTCTCTGGTTTCCTATGGTGTCTACAAAATAAATTAAGATTGTGGAGCACTCAGATGTTACTGTGATAAGCACAATAGAGAAAACTCATGAAGAAATTAATAACGGTGTGTTTCAAGTAAGGATTTCAGCACACCAGTCCACGGACCACACTGACTAATACAAAAGAAAATACAGTGCTGGGTAGTTGCTTCTTAAGTGAGTGCTGTATGTCCTGTGCACATTAGAAAAATAATATTTGTTCATGTAATTGAAGGCAGTATGTGGGTGAGGTTGCAGATCAATGCTATAGACATGTCCTTGTGTTTTTTTCTAACCTTTATGTGCTGGACTTTGTGGATTCAATAGTTTTCTCTTAGTGTAGCTTTTTAATATAATATTATAGACACACATTCTTTGTAAATAATGTATGTGCGGCCACACAGGGACCGTGCTGGATGCATCAACACTGTTTACTAGCCAGGCTTTGGAAAATACAGATGTAGGGGAAAAAAGAGTGATGCAATGATAGCCTATTGCTTGGGTAACCCAATACTCTGAATAGTAGTCCATGGATATATTTACATTCAAGATATATATGTGTCCTGTCACTGAGAATAAGGAATTATTTTACCCGTTTAAATACCTGGAGAGGTTGCGCTTGTGCTTTGTTTTCTCTCATACTTGTTCAATGAACATGTAAATTGGCATGTCCCTATTGTTACTGTACTTCTCCACTGCTTTGGAAAATTGCTTATTCCATTCCTGGAATTCTTTCTATTTGGGTTGACAGCACTACTTTCAGTGTTTATATTTCGTATTTTATGAGGTGCTTTGCAGGCTGTTTTTTGTGGTTAAGAACATCTTCATATATATGTAAAAAAGTAATATATTGCTTTTGAATATCAACATGAAGTATTGGACCATCTGTTTCTGGACAAGGAACAGAGCCACAGGGTGAGCTACGTTCTTAGTTCTGTGGCCAGGCAGGATGTTGTGCTTTCAGGTGTTTTTTTTTCTTAATATGAAGCAGGAAGGGAGCACTAGTGAACCTGACTAAGCCTGCCATGATAGAGGCAGCCAGTTGTTATGATCTTGAAATTATTTTTTAGGAGTTCCAGGATTTCCTGCACCAACCACTGGTATCTTTTAGCTCATGGTTCTAGGAAGCAGAGCCATCTGAATCTTACCTCTTCATGTTGTTGAGGGGTGGCTTTCATTGCTATATCATGCTTTTTTCTTCTCAATGAGGAAGGTTTTTATTAGCAACAAAACAGACCATATCAAGTTCTCCTGCTAGTGTTACTATGTGTCCCTGTTTCCCTAACTCGAATGATAGCTCAGATAACAGGGTGGAGAGGTGGTCCCATGCCAACCTCATGAAGTTCAACAAGGCCAAGTACAAGGTCATGGTCGGGGCAATCCCAAGTACAAATACAGGCTGGGCAGAGAATGGATTGAGAGCAGCCCTGAGGAGAAGGACCTGGGGGTGCTGATTGATGAGCAGCTCAACATGAGCCAGCAATGTGCACTCACAGCCCAGAAAGGCAGCTGTATCCTGGGCTGTTTCAGAAGAAACATGGCCAACAGGTCGAGGGAGGTGATTCTTCCCTTTTACTCTGCTCTGGTGAGACCCCACCTGGAGTACTGCATCCAGCTCTGGAGCCCCCAACATAGGAAAGACATGGACCTGTTGGAGTGGGTCCAGAGGAGGGCCACAAAGATGATCAGTGGGCTGGAGAGCACCTCTCCTATGAGGACAGGCTGAGGGAGTTGGGTTTGTTCAGCCTAGAGAAGAGAAGGCTCCGGGGAGATCTTATAGCAGTCTTCCAGTGCCTAAAGGGAGCCTACAGGAAAGCTGGAGAGGGACTTTTTACAAGGGCATGTAGTAATAAGATGAGGGGTAATGGCTTCAAACTGGAAGAGGGTAGATTTAGATTAGATATTAGGAAGAAATTTTTCACTATGAGGGTGGTGAGGCACTGGAGCAGGTTGCCCATAGAAGTTGTGGAAGCTCCATCCCTGGAGGTGTTTAAGGTCAGGCTGGATGGGGCTTTGAGCAACCTGGTCTAGTGGAAGGTGTCCCTGCTTATGGCAGGGGGGGTGGAACTTGATGATCTTCTAGGTCCCTTCCAACCTAAACCGTTTTATGATGTTTGTGAATATCCTGTAGACTAAGATTAAAGTTTTAGCTATCCTTCACCTGGGTTGCAATCCATCTCTGCTTATTCCCAGTAAGACAGTTTTGGTAGTTGTACCTTAAAAGTTCTTTAAAGGTTTGGAGTAGCTCTTCCTTGTTGCACAAAACTAGATTCAAACTCAGGACCTAAAGGGGACAACTTTCTGCATCTTGCTGTGAAGGCCTATATTGTTGGATGACTGCTTCCGCCAGCAGGACGGAATGGTGGTGAGCAAGACCTGTTTTCAGTTGTTTATTTATAGCTTAACAAGAGAAGCTTTACAATGTTTCCCCCCCCAGTTAGTTATTTTCCAGGCCAGGTTTGCCATATACTGAATTTCTTCTTAAATCTCTTTCCAAGTTTCATTGTGGTCAGGGAATCAGGCTGTGGTTCCCCACCCCCCAACTGTCAAACCTGTAGAGGCACTTTCCGCTTTCAGCATGAAGAACTTTATTTTTATGTTTTTAATGACTGTAAAGACTTGTAAGATGATCTTGATTGTGCAAAAGAAAGAAAGGATGTTTCCTGAAGGACCCACAAAGCTAGTTTGAGCTCTGAAGTAGTACACTGTGGAGTGTGCATCCTACTGTTGCAGGCCAGGCATACTGCAGGAGAGTGCCACAGAGAATCATAGAATAATTGAGATTGGAAGGGACCTTTAAACATCATCTGGACCAACCTTCTGCTCAAAGTGGCCAACTTGAAAGCTAGTGCCAGCTCCGAGGTCAGATCAGATTGCTTGGGGCATATCCAGTTGGGTTTTGAATATCTCCAAGCATAAAGCCTCCACAAGCTCTCAGGGCAATTTGTCACAAAGTTTGACCACCCTCACAGAGAGGCGGAAAAAATCCAAATGCATGGTCACAACTGTCTTTGCAAGTTGTCTGTTGCTAGTCTTTTGACTATCTCTGCGCACTCCAAGGCAAAGCTGCACATATGTGATCTGGTCCTTTGTGTGGAGCATAAACTTTCCTCTTCGCTTTCACAGCCTGTCCTTCTGAAAGAGCCTTTATCCATTCACCACAGCACTCTGGGCATGTGAACTATTCCAGCTGCCAGCGAGGAGAGATTATGGGTTGGAGTCATGGTGTAAGTGTAGTTAGAAAGGTAAAGAGAAGTTACTTAATAATGACTGGAAGTTTTTGAGATGTTTATGTTCATATCCTGCCTCCTTTTGTTTTTCTGTCAATCTTCCCAGGATCATTCTGGCGTAAGACTGAAATGGTTCTTTGTGCACTCCTCCTTACATGCTTGGGACTAAAGGTGAGGCAGGATTCTGAAAGTGCATGCCCTTTGTGGATGCTTTGAGGTGAATAAGGTCTGTGGCTGCAGGCGAAAGGGATGCTGTACCAGTACACTGCATGTCTTAATGCTTGTAATTGTTTGTCATGCTCGAACAAGGCTGGCAGCTGGGCCTTTATAGCAATTTTGCTGCAAATTTTTCTTACCTGGCAGAGTGGGAGCCACTGGAGAATGTACTACCTGTATCGGGCAGGAGAGCAAGAGTTGGAGAAAGAGAAATTGGTCTGACAGGCTTGTTTTTACAAAATTGGAAGCTGGGCTAGCATAGTGACCATATAGGTGTAAATGTGGGAAGAAAAAAAAATAAATCTCAATATAAACAATTCTACAGTCTCAAAATGGCACTATCTTGACATTTTAAGCTGTTTGGATCATTGCTGTCATTGCTGTGATCCAGCCTCCTCTGTTGCAGTTGACACCTGGATTGATCAGATCCTACAGTGAGCTGGTTCAGCTTGCGATACCTGCTGAAATCAAATTCCACAAAAGAACAGATTAGTTTCCTGCTGGTGTAGGAAGCTTACCTGCTCACCAGTGGGTCTGATGGGCACTAGTACAAGCGTTAGGGAGTGGTTGGTATTACATGCCACTGTAGAATTGCATGGGGCTGGAAAGTAAAACTGTTGCAGCAGGGTGACTTAAATGTCTTAGAACCACAACCTTATGTCAGTGTTTTGTCCAACACAGGGATTTCTAAAGAGGTGCTCGTTTCTTCCCCTTTCTTGCTTGGGTCTTCCAAGGTGCATAGCATGCAGTTAAACATTTTCCTCTAAGAATTTTTAATGTTTTTAAATTGTTAGAGGCAGAGTCTAGGAGTGAATGTAAATTATAATTCTGTTACTGAGAATGGCTCAAGAGCGGTGTTTGCTAATGAGATTTCTCTGATTGTGTTGCTGTAAAGCAGAAGAACTTGAAGAAAAATGTAATCTGCAAATATTTAAGGGAGATTCTTAGAGGAATCTATGGAGGAGTGAGATAAATGAACTAAGGAGACTTGTACCTGATGCTTGAAAAAAGAGCTTCCATTTCCCATCTCTGCCATTAATTTGTGATGACATCAGTAGCCCCTCAGTACTTTTGTTTCTTTGTAAATTGGGCAGATGCGTATTTCAGAAAAGACAAGACAGAGAGAGCTTTAGAGCTTGTCATGCAGAATAAATGCATATAAAGGTATTTATCAATTTGTAGGGATTGGTAAATTCGGGACTACACTTACAATCTAGAGATTAGTGGTAAAATAGCTAATCTCTTAAATGTTTTGCATCCAAAGGTCAAAACAAGATGACAGTGGGGGATGTCCCTTCTGCTTGCTTTAGTCTGCTGTCTGTGAGTACAATACTCCCACTGCATGATTTTATTTTTTTTAATTTCTACTGGTCTGGTTGGAAGGACTGTATACCTGTGTAATTCTGAGGCACATTTTCTTTTAAGAAGATAGTTACAGATTGTGTGGAGTGTCTTAATTAGGGAACATACTAAGCAAATGTCTTAATTAGTTAATATCTTTTTGGCACTAGGTGGAAGCTTCTGCCTCCGGAACAGGTGAGAAATAATACTGTGGTGTTATAATTGTGTTTTCATTGCATGGAGCACTTGTGCAGCTACTGCAGTGTAGTTTTAACCCTCTAAAGCTGGGAAGAGGAAACAAGCCCAGTGAGCTAGCTCACAGAGGTGTGAGAAAAATGGAATTCTTCCTTCTCTTACTTTGCTTTGTGTATAGTTTTATGTTAATGTGTGTCAAAACTAAGAAATTTTCGATTCTATATTTTGGACTATAACAATTTTTTTTTTTTGGTGTAGGAAAATACTGTACTTGTGAAGAGACCTGAAGCTGTTTTATAGTGTCTATCTCAGTAAATCAAGTTTTTCTCTGACACACCAAAAAAACCCCAAACCAAAGAGATACAGAATCTCCCTGGAGATGGGAGTTGATGTTATCTCTGCAAGCTTTAGAGTGAGTTTTAACCATGACATTTCAGTAAAATTTTGGGTTAAATTCTTTCATTTATGAAGGACATTTGTCTCCAAAATAAGTGCCTCCAATTCATAAATTTAATGCATTTTTGACTAGAAGGTCCTTAGACTGGAACGATGGGTCAAAACAGTAAGCTGAGGCATCTTTCCATTCCCCAGAATTCACACTCAGTTAAACATGTTTAGGAACACTTGGAAAGGACAGGTAGTTGGATATTATATCCTGTAAGTTTCTGACAATGTAGAAGTGCTTCTAGATGCCTTTTCTGGTATGGAGGACAGATAGGAAGGATACATGTCAAACTCACAGGGGATGCTTCTCCATTCAGCAGTTTGCTTAAGTAATAAAAGGGTGAATTGCTGAGATTAAAGAAGGTATTGTTTGGTAGCAGAGAGAGATGAGGTGCACAAGTTATGCATTTTAAAGGTATTTAGTAGATTTTTGTCATTAAAGGGAAAATTTTAGATTTATCTCAGAAGGAGAACCCTCTGCCCTTCTGGATTGCTTGAATTCTTTCTCTGGATTTCTTTCTGCATTTGGAAAACCTTTGCAACTATCCATTTTTTTTTCAGGTGTGTCCTTAATTTTTTTTTCTTCACCTGCTATTTAAAATGCACAGAAATTGAACATTTAAGTCATGGGAGAAACTGACTGAGTGTTAAGAGTGGAGTCAGTTTGCAGAAGCGTTAGTTACATAAATTTAGTCTCTATTCTTCTGTAACATTTAAGATTTGCATTTTAGGATGGGATTGTTTAATGTGTATGACTTTCTGCATTTGGGGGTGGAGGGATTCCAGAAATTGTTATTTCTAAGGTTCTCAGTGTTGGTGGGCTCTACATAGATGATATAAAAGGACTGATATCTGCCACAAGTGGGTCTCCCGTCAGTTGAGGACGCTTTAGACTTTTAAAAAACTGTAAAGCATGATTATTTGACCCAGAAGTGTTCTGACATCTCATCGTACAGAAATCCTAACGAGATACAAGACATCACACTTACAGCCATGTAGAGACTAAAAGATTGTGTCTG
This sequence comes from Ibidorhyncha struthersii, assembly GCA_013398815.1. NCBI lineage: Eukaryota > Metazoa > Chordata > Aves > Charadriiformes > Charadriidae > Ibidorhyncha > Ibidorhyncha struthersii. The sequence goes on from VZSZ01003582.1 coordinate 264,397, forward strand.
GATTATAAACAGATGTCTGGTTTTGCTTTTGAAGTGTGGTCTGTGCTGAGCAGTGGTTTTAGGTAAAGGTTTCATCATAAGGCCTTGCTAAATTTACAGCTCCTGATTTCCAAAATGGAGAGCCCTTGTTTCCCTGTCTCACCCCTATTCCCAGTTTTGCTATGATTTCTCCCTTGTGCAGGCACAAGCTAATTAAGTTCACTAAAAAAACCCACCTGTTGCCACTTGTCAATTTTCTGACGTTCAGGTTTGTTGAGGGGGCCTGTGGTGCAGCCAGGTGTGTACCAAAGGTGGTTGTAAGTGCAAGCAGGAGGGAGATGGGTATAGGAATATCTTCTTGTGATGATAGAGCATGTTCCTCTTGTTGTGTTTCCTGTGTGCTCACTTTTCTCATTGAAGCTCTGGTGACTGCTGAGTCACTGTGTGTGCTGACTCATTGTGGGGTTTGGTTGGGTTAGGAACCTACTGCTTTGGTCAACTAAAGCAGGTCAGACAAGCAGGAGGTGAACAGTGGGGAAGAGGACAACTTTTAATTCAGATTGTCTAAGTTTCAGTTCTTTAAGGCTTGCTGAGCTTTGTATGGTCTATTCCAGTGACATACCTGTTTCCTAGATGGATAACTTTCCCTTTCTTTCTTGTCCCTACTTTTTCTCTTAGACCTGGTTCATGCTGCCTTTGACATATTAATATGATATTGGCTTTTCATTTGGGAGTGTTAATCTGTGTTTTTATGTTTTAACAATCTATGAATACTCTAGAGTTTCTAAGACAATTACATTTGCATACAAAGTATTTATTTAGTTAAATATTAACTTGGGAATAGTTTTGGTACCATTTTGAAATGGTTCGGTTTTCAGTGTGCATTTAGAGTTTTTCCTACTTGTCAGTACTAGACGTGAGACATATCAACACAGCTTTGGTTCACACAATGTTCAGTTGTCAGGATATCATATTAATTTGACATTCACATTCACTGCAGATTATCTGAATATCTTTCTAAATTGATTATCTTAACTAAAACCCACAGTGCTAAAGACAAAACATAATCTAAAGGAAGTAATACAGAATCCTCTGTAAATAAATAAATGAATAAAATCCTTAAACATAGGGCTCTCTTCCTGGCCATTCTCACTGCTTTCTGTTACTGTTTCTGACAAGTCTTGTTCAGGGATATCCTGCTCTTCACAAGATGTATTCTCAGTAGGTACAGACAGGTGTCTGCTCAGTTGTGACACTGGTTCCACACTTGGCTCAAATGTCTTTTTATGGTTACGTAACAAACCAAACTTAAATAGCTCTGGGGTGAAAAAAAAAAAAAAAGCGTTGTTGGTTTGGTATTAATTCAGAGTAGTTGCCTCGTGTTTCACTTTACAGCCACATGAATGTTGCTGCTAGCACAAAAGGAGAAGCAGTTTGAGGCAATTGAGTGTGAGTACTAGGAGCAGAATAGGACCGCCTCTTTAGAATGGCAGTGCAGACTCAGGTCTTACGACTGTACGACTACAGTATTAAGAAAAAACTATGATAAAATGCTTCCTAACATAAATGCAGACCATTGCTGAAAGAAATGGTCCTGCTGTCCCCTCACAAATGAAGTGTTCCTATTCCTTCCCTCGCATTCTAATGATTTCATGACTACTCGGTGAGCTGAGTTAGCAAGTTATTAAATGCAAAAATAATCACTGGTTTTCCTTTTTTCTTTTTTTCTCCTTTTTTCTCTCTTCTGTCCCTTGTCTCAGAGCGACAAGCTGATCTGACTTCCTATATGGTTGTATGATTACTAGGTCTGGTGCAAGGTGAGAATTAGGAGTATGGGGGTACAGGAGGAGGTGACTTTTTTTTTGCTGCAGCACGCAGTTGAACCAGGTTAAATATAATTTGAAACTGCATATTTTAATTGAACAGTTCTCTTTTCTGGAGTCTTATCCATATCTTATGAGGTCTGCCTACATAAAAAAGTTTCTGTGTTACCTTTAGGGAAGACCCAACACTTTATGGCATGTTCCAGACATTTCTGGAGAAACTGCATTAACCCCCCCAAATTCATCAGCATTCCTTCACGCTGTTTTTGAGCAGGTGAGGTTATTGAAGCTATGCCACAGCATTTCCACTCCTGTGGTCTAAACAGTCAGACTTTGGATCAATATGCTAGCACTGAAACAGCCTCGCTACTGCTTATGTGCAGGCTTTCTCCGGTTGCGGACACTACTGTTCACAGTCTGTGTTACTGTCCACCTTGGGAATAGTAGTCATGCATCAAAAAGCCATTACTTATTTTAATAAATGTATAGTGTTAATATATTAAAGGAATGATCCAAACCCTTTTTCCTAGCAAACTTCTGAGCTTAAAATTTGGAATTACTTTGCAGCTTTTAACACCATTGGTCACTGAGGAGAAGAACACAAGAAACTGATAAAGCAAATAGGAAACATGATGTGTTAGAACCTCTTTTAAATTCCTTTTGAGAACTTCCTTTCATGTAGTTTCTTAAATGTTGTGTTACCCCTGTTACCTTTCTGTTTTTTGCATTTGTAGTTCTCGATTCTTCTGGCCAAGATTTTTTTTCTTCCCTTGTAGAAAAGAAGCTAATGGATATTAAATGCTTTTGGTTCTTTTTTTTTTTTTTTTAACTTCCTACTAAGGGTAGATTGTTTTTGTCTGGTTGTGACTGAGAATTGTTCAAGAAAGCTAAAGTTACTTTAAGCACGAGGCAACAAACTTCGTGGTAGCAGTGGCGGATGAATCTGTTGTTGCTAATCCAAATAATAATCTCTAAAATCCTGGTCTACTTCAGAAGTCAACTGAAAGATTTTAAGACGCAGAAAATTTTAAGATGACACTGAAAGAACTGGAGGAAACCCTTCCCTGTTTTTCTTACCTACATGTTTTTGCTTCTGTGCTGCCTGCTCTTTCCCATGGATTCAGGTTATCGTGTAAGTGTGCAAATACTTTTGCAGGTAAAGTGGAGAGGCATTGTGGGATTTGAAGCAGCAGCTGCAATAGCAAGAGAGCAGGACTGATTCTTTCGGTGGCAGTGCTGACGTGTGCTGGCTTATAGTGTTTGTGTCTGAGTGTGGTGGTGTGTCAGAACTGGTTGGGTTTTTGCTGCCCAAAGGGCAGTCTGTCTTACTCCTCACCTCTCCTTGTCTTTATGTACCCACCCCTTGCTCTTCCACTGTGAGATGTGGTTAACTAACGTCTTGCATCACGAATGCCTCGGGTAAGTAATTGGGTGCAAAAATCCTTGAGTGGTGCTCTGCAAATGTAGCTATCTGACCTGACTCGCTGAGAGGATGAGACAAGTGTCAGAAACGGAGCAAAGGAGACTGGAACTGTATGGTCAGAACAGGGCAGCGAGACTGCCTCCTTTGGTTTCAGCATTAAGTTTGTTCTCTCAGCTATCTTGTGAAACCTCACCCCAAAGTTAGTTTCACTTTTTTTTTTTTGCATATGCTGATTTAATACCTTTCTGTTACTCAGTGTAGCAGTGTTGCTCATCATGTCTTATTTGTTTTTTCACAATGTTGATACTAACAACTGTGAAGCTATGTAATCTGAAAACTTCATACTTTCCCCTCCCCTTAAAATTGGCTTCCTCTTGGTCACTAACGCCTGGACAAAGGACAGATGATGGGAGCACATTGCTGGTAGTGGGGTAAGAGAAGATTGTCCCCATGTATGTCAGCTCTGGCTTAGATCAGATCAGCTTAAACTGATCATGAAACCCAAGGTTTTTTGGTTTTTACATGTAAAAACTAGAAAAAATTTGGAGTACAATTGCTAGAAATACACCTTAAAGGCACATAGTGAGTGGGAGCAGGATACATAAATCCTGTTCGTGAACCTGGGCTTTCTCTTAACATGAAGAATCATTATATTAGTTGAGGGCTTTAATGTGAAATCTAACAGTAGAAAGACCATCTAGTGACTGCTGATGCAGTGGCTATGTAGCATGTGTGCATGCATATACTGGTATAAGAATTGGGGGACCTTTTTGCAACATTCAAGTCAAAAGCATCTCCCTTGCAGTCAGAGTCATTAACTTGAGTTGTGAGAGACTTTGCTTTGTTATAATTCAAATAATTTAAAACTTTAATCAACAGCTACTCTTAATTTTTAATTTCAGTAAATTTAAATGGATCTCATCCTGAATATTTTGTCTTTGAGTTTGTGCTATGGAAGATACTTAATTCTTCTAACTGCCTGGGAGCAAATTATAAAAACAGATGTGTGATGAGAACTTTAAAAAAAACTCAGTGGGAAAAGCAGAAATTGACATTTCAATCACATCTTTTCCAACACTGTTTTGTTGTGTTTAATGAATCTTTTGATTCCTCTTTCATAGCATTTTTCTTTACAGTTTTTTGTTGGTTTTTTTTTTTTTTTACAACACGTCATTTAAAATGCATCCTAACAGTTACATTACTAAAGTGTCCATGTTTGGGAACAGGGCTAAAATACTGTATATTTCTTTCTATACTTGTCTTTTAAGTAGTCTCTGTAAATGTATTCTTTTGTTAGAGGTACAAAGTTTCTCAATTGTGTGTTTATATACATATAATAATAGTAGATAAGGCTTTAACATGATTTCAGTATAGTTTTCATTTTTATATACCTACCATAAAATCAATTTTTTGAGCAAGATAGTGGTGTAGAATTAATTTGTATTTGTAATATACCTTCTACTTTGTATTTGGCTCCATTCATTTCATGTTTGTGCATAATTCTGAAGAAGTTCTTGTGGTTTGGAATTATAAGCAAACAATGTATTATGACTAGAAATGTAGCTCAGAAACACAGATCTAGCCATAGTTGGTCTACTTAGTATTGGTTTAGTGAGCTACGCACAGAGGCACGTGTTTTCCCCCTTGTGCCCAAAAAGAACCGCTAATCCAGAATGGCCATAATCACTTTGAGCATCGTTGTCCTTCCCAAGTTTCCCACCGTTTTCAATAGCCTGTGCATTTCTAAGACTGATGCTGTTCTCCTGGGGAGGGGAAGAGGTCCTCTGAGTCAAGGAAGGGACATGGTTTAACTCGGGTACCTGCTTGCTTTCTGTTGGGAGCTGCAGCAGTGGCCTTTTGTGAAAGTTTGCACAATGCTTGCATTAGGGTTTTATGAATTGAAGCTGAAGCTGCTCCTCTTTGTTTTTCTGTTCTCAGTTTCAGAAGAGAAATGGCGTAGTACTGTTGTAGAGAGATCAGTTTTGTCTTTGCTAGGTGTGATTTCATTTGAACTGCTGAGCTATGGAAGTGTATCTTGGCAAGACAGCCTTTTCAGTTAAGTTTGTGTGAAGGAAATTGAGGTCGTATTAAGCTCATAGGGTTAAATTGTTAATTTGGTTTGAAAAACTAGGAGGGAATATGAACTCAAAACACCCAGCACAGAATTATTGTAGAGATCTGTTTCTGTGTACTCTAGAGTAAAAAATAGCTTGGTAATACTAAATAGTAAAGGGGCTTTTGCATGGCAGTGAAATCTTGGAGACACTGACAGCTTAGCGTTCAAACTAATAAACTGTGGCTGTCAGGTGGTAAGTGATGCAGAGGAGAAAAATGCCTGTACAGCACCGGCGGGGGGAAGTCTAGTTTGGTGTTAGTAAATTGGTGAATTTCTGAAAATTCAGTGCTTAGCTGCTCTTCAAAAGTTAAATTTTAGTTTAAGTAAAATAGCGTTTAAAGTGCTATACTTTACTATGTATCGCCCAATTTGTGGGCATTTACGTTGCTTGCATTCATTTCATAAGATAGGTAGGTATGTAAGGTTAAACCAATGTTTTGCAGCAGGCTTTTGAGGTATACAGTAGTATTTTGTTAATGTTAATTCTACTTTTGTTAATTATTCCTAAGTTCTTCCCCTCTCTTGTCAGAATGTGTGTTTGAAGTGTGCAGGGTTTTAAAAATTTTGGAGATCCAGTTGGTTGAGTTTGGTGGGGAAACGCGTATGTTGTTACTGCCAGTAATCTGCTGTTAAAGTGTGGGGCATTTCCCTTTTGAGCTTTAGGCTTGCTTTTATATGACAATTAGGGTCAGACATTTAATTCTCTGCAAGTAAACTGTAAGTAATTATTAAACACTTCAGAACTTTACACAAATATTATGCAGTGTCTTGTGGCTGACAGATACTGGCAGGATGAATGAACCAGAAATAGTAATGCACTGTTTTGAGAACTGGAGTAAGTCTGAGTTTGTAGAAAAAAATCAGTGATTTCTGTTAGAACAACTGGTTAATTGGGAAAAGCAGGTACCAGAATGTGATGTCCACAAAGTATGAGGAAAGGTTTGTGTGCTGGAAGGCTAGCCTGTTTCTCCCAGCTGAATTAAGTTGAATTCATTATAGCCTACTTGCTGAGTGACTGTTCATTCGGGAAATGTTAGCAGCTCCATGGATGGATAGATGAATAAATTGGTGTAACGAAACTGAGAGAGGTGGAGACTTTCAGGATAGCATACGCCTCTCTGAGGAAAAATCTGGGTAATATTTTTGGAAGTTCTAAGTCCCTGTTACCTCCTGTTGGGAATCTGATGGGAGCTGGTATATGTTTAGTGTTTGATTCAAATTTTATTCTTTTGGAATGCTGCATGCACGGTGACCATGCATTATTCCACTCATATGCTGTGCATGTTAGAAATGTGTTCCCCATAGTGGATCTGACTGAATACTAGAACACTTCTGTCCTGCTTCGTTTCACTTACATATTTCAGAGCAGTTGGCATTTATTAGGGGTTTCACTAAAGGCACAGGCAGTCACTGAACTTAAATCCTTCTTCTGAGAAACGACTGCTTGTGGCAGCTGTGGCCACAGAGGTGAGGATTCCTTTCGTGGCGATCCATGCTCTACAGGGAACACTTTAACTTTGTTGTCATGTTTGGGCACTTCTCATAGTCACACTGTTCTCGGGTAAATTCTGTAAAATGCATACATTTGGAAGTCAGTTTGAAAGAAGAAAACTTAATGACTAGAATGTTTTGTTGCTGGATTCATGGCTGCACTGAATAGGGAAGTTCTGGAAACCCACCTTTCGTGCATCATTCCTGCTCTTTTGATCCATTTGGTCAGAAACATGATAATGATAGGTCATGACCTTCCATGGGTAGCAAGGCAGCTATCAGTCGTCTTCAAGCACAGGTTGAAAGGCTTGGTGGTTTTCATCGTGAAAACCCATTTACTGATTTAGGTTTTTCTACTGTACATATAAAAGTAAATGTAGTATTTCTCCCTGAGAAAATTTCTTCTTTGTTACTCTATGTCAACGTCCCATGGGTTTCTTCCCCAGGCCACGGCTTCTGACGCTTCCAGCTACCTTAGTCTTTTCATCTATCATAAACTATCAAAGAACACTGATGATTCAAATTGCATAAAAATAGAAGCTTGATATCAGTAATTTGATTTACATGTAAGCCTACGCAGGTCTTCTCCTGCTTGTGTATTAAATACTTTAAACATTTAACTTTGTATCATACCATTTTATTGAAGAAATTGGCTACGGTTCTTGCAGTCATATGCTGTACTTGAAGACCTGAATTGGAACCCTAAGTACTTCGTGGTCTTGCTGACTCAGTTTGCTTTTTTTGACCGTTTTCCAAAATTGTAATTTGGAGTGAAAATACTTTTATCAATTTATTTGATATTACTGAGATTTATTCTTTTGTTAAAAATGCCTGATGTTTGCTATAATAAGAGCTATAAAAGCTATGTGATTATTTTTGTTGTCCTTGTAAATCTTTGAGGTTTTAGACCTCTCTCCTGAAACCATGTTCCTTGTGTAAAAACGTTTGCATTGTTTCAGCTGAAAGGACAATTATTCATAACATGCAAACTGGACATGAGACATTGCTTTGCAGTAGCTATTAGTCTGCTGATTAACTGATTCTTGTAGAGATTGGAAGGGATTTGTGTGAAGTAAAAATTCAATAGAATGAGTTTCAAAAATGTCTTGCAATTTAAAATGCTACTTGGATGTGATTTAAGATGTTCAGAAGCCGCAGAATGGCATCAGGGCGGAAGTGCTTCTGAGAGTTTCCAACGCACAAGAAAGTAGGACAACTGGGTAGATGAAGCATTACTGCGTACGGATTGTAATAGGTGTGAGGCCGCAGTTTAAGAATTGACGTACTCAGGCTGTGGATGTGGTTGACTTGCAGAAGTGTGTTTGGCTTGCAGTCTTTATGGGATATTGTTACAATGCCTGTATTTGGGCACTTAGCTGGTCCCAGTTGTGTAGTGAGATTCATTATTGAAGAATCCCTTCACAGAGGCTTAAGGTGAAGCATTTTGCCTTATGTTTTACTGTAGGGTGGGAATAAGCACATGGTCAGCTTAGGAGTCTTAACCTGATGGGCAGGAACTTCTTATGTCACGATAACAGAATCACAGAGTCTCCTAGATTGGAAAAAACCTGTAAGATCATGTAGTCCAATCATTAACCTCGCACTGACAAGCCCACCACTAAACCATGTCCCTAAGCACTATATACACAACCCTGAAATACCTCCAGGGATGGGGACTCCACCGCTGCCCTGGGTAACACGTTCCAATGCCTGAGGACCCTTTCAATAAAGAAATTCTTCCTAATATCCAGTGTAAACTTCCCTTGGTGCAACTTGAAGCCATTTCTTCTTGTTCTATCACCTGTTACTTGACAGAACAGGTCAACTCCCACCTCTCTGCAACCTCAGATAGTTGTAGAGAGCGATAAGGTCTCCCCTGAGCCTCCTTTTCTCCAGGGCAAACAACCCCAGTTCCCTCAGCCGCTTCTCATAAGACTTGTGCTCCAGACCCCTCACCAGTTTTGTTGCCCTCTTTGGACATGCTGCGGAGCCTCAATGTCCTTCTTGTGGTGAGAGGCCCAAAACTGAACACAGTACCCAACTCAGTTTTGTTTGTATGTCTGTATTCTGAGGTATTTCATTTGGAATGTGTGCCACCTAAATGATAACTCTCTTAAGAGTTAGGCTTTTTAATTGAGAAATTGTGATCGTGAGATAAATTTGTTATAGGGAAGAAGGCAGAAGGTACTAAAAAAATCTGAATGAGGGCTGGTAAGTTCCAGAATTTCGTGTTGTTTCCAAAGTATGTCTACCAACCCCCAAACTGTACTAAATCAGGTTATCGAGAGGAAACTGTCGTCCTGAGTATCTTCTACCATGTTAGATGTTACTGTCTCAAGAACTTTCTTAGGGTATAAATACGTGTCTTCTGATCTCACTGGTAACAGCAATAGAAGTTTCTGCCTCTTTCTTCTGTTTTCACTAGAGTTTAATGCTAGCCATCTTTGAGAGAAACCTGAGGCTTTTCAGCTTTATTGGAGGGATGTGGTGTAACTGATCAAGTTCATTCCCAGGTGATTACAGTTCGCATTGCAAAAACTCCTTTTGAACTTTCATCTGAAATACTGTGACGTTTGTTGTATAATGTTAAAGTTCTACTGTGTTCCATTTTGGATAATTTCATGTTGCAGAGGAAGGACAAAGAAAGCTGGTACTAGGTGAAGGAATAAGTCTTGTTTGAGTGCAGGATTTACATGTGTTTTTACAGTGTGGTATTCCAACTCGGAAGTCTTTATCTCATGGGGCTGAAAAATACCCAAAAGTTTTATGGTAAACTAAGAAATTGTTCCCTGGGCACTGTTAAAATCTTTGTTATGTGTTGGTAAAGTTCATAGTATTAGAGAAGCATGAAATCTCCCTTTCCTGGCTCTTAGTGTTGGCACTTGTGAGGACTGTATAGCTGTCTGCCATGTGCCTGATGTCATGGGCATCTATTGAGAAAGCCAACAAATGGACCAACTTATTATATGTCGAGGTATTTCTGGATGATCTGAACACCTGCCTTCTGTGTGTTGGTGAGGTAGGTTCATTGTCCACAGGCAACTGTGAATGTAACTCACTACTACTGTTCAGGGACCAGGATGGTAGTATTTCTGGAAAGGAGAGAGAGATTCACCTCCATTTTCAACAAAACGTTTGATTACCTCTTAACCATTCTTTAAATAACATCTCTGTAACATCTCTTTTTTTCCTTTCACCCTCTTTGCATTTGTGAATTGGTTCTTTGGGAAAAAAAAAATTGTATGAATGAATATCTTCTGTGTTACTGCTTTCAGCACACCATAGTGAATAATATTACTTTATCAGCCCACTCGGTAATAATGACCATTAACCTGATTGTTAACTGAGGGGTCTCAGATGGAATGCTGAGTACAAGCTTGTTCCAAAATGGCAGAATCATGCTTTCCTTTTTACTATAATAAAGCTGTTTCTGTTTGCAGCACTGTGTTGCTGGGAGACTGCAGCTAAGTTTTATGGCGCATGTCAGTAGTAGTGATTCAAATTATACATTTCATTGAGTAGCTCTTCTCTTTGTTTGTAAACAGTCTTCTATGAGGGGAGAGAATTTAATTTTTGTTCTGGGGAGAACAGTATCCAGACCAGAGAAAATGATTGAATCTGGAACAAAAGCTCAGATTGTTCTGTTGATAACATAATTGTACTTCCAAAGTCACACCAGGGGAAACGGTGGCCTGGGCTGAATTTACAGGTCTGATAGTCAAGTTTAATGCAGGTATTCAGGAGAATTCCAGGTGAGGCATATGCATCTCGTCAGACTGCTGTTTTTCAGACTCCATGGTCCAAAGCTTCAGCATGTGGTGTGACTTTAAAGTAAAACAACAAAATAGACTGCGAATTAGAAATGAATATGACTTAGAAAACCATGTAGTTTTGGTTCACAGCAAAGATATAGTGGCAATTTGGGGCTCTGTAGAAAATGCAGTCCTTTTTAAAATGATTATTATGCAGCTTGCATGTGGATCAGGACACGCATGCAATTACAGTGGCAAAAAGTGGGTGTAATTGGGCGTGTACCTAAGTGAGAAAATACATGTGTAAGGTGGAATCTGACTAATGAGTTAAAAATTTTTGCGTGCTTAATCTGTACTCCTTTTCTGGCTAAAGGAGATGGTAGTCCATTTCCTGACGTTCACATTCTGCTTAGGTTTTTAGCAGTGTCTTGCTTGAGATGCCTCTATAAAATGGTGTGTGAGTGTGTCTGAAGCCTGCTTGCTTAAACACGCAAGTCATGTCAGCTGCAATGCGGCAGTGCTTGGTGCTAATGAGGTGAGCAGCCAGAGCACCCGTCTGCTTATGTTTTTTCATCTCTGTACAATTATGGCAATGGGGATTGGAAAAAGGTATTTGTATTGGATATGGCTCTGTTTTGGCCTTTCCAGAGTGTGGTTCTGTGTCCTCCTGAGGACTGGGCAGCGTATTTCTACTTCCATTTTGGGAGTTAGATGGTTGCTTCACTATATTTAAGGCAAGCTCTAAAATACTTCCCGTTTTCTTTTCTTCTCCCAACAAGGAAGTACACAGAGGGGGACACCCTCCATTCTTCCCCCTCCAATTCATTCAAAAGCACCTCGAAATGAAATATATTGCCTGGCAATGTATGTCCTCAGGTTGAGTAGATGTTACTTTTCAATTATAGACTTACATCTTTGGAATAGAGCTAATAAGGTAATTAGTTTGGGCTAGATCTGAATAGTTACAGCTGGCCTTTCATAGGCACAGAAATGCAGATGCACTGTGAGTCTCAGCTCCCCTTCTTTCCCTTTTTAACCCTTAAGGTGCTGACAGCAGTGTGAGCTGTGTATTTTACACTGAAGTCAGAGTTTTACTTTGAACGCAAGGCAAATCAAGTGAACATCAAATCCTGTTTGTCTTTTCCTATCCCCAGACATTCGACTGTCTTCATCAAGCTTGATGCCGTCCCGTCCAATCCTGTCATACTCCCGTTCCTGCAGCCTGTCTTTCAGTGTTTCTTTTTCAGAGACAGTCTGTAAAACTGTAGGTTGTGATTAAGAAATACATTGGTCTTGGTGGCAAAGCTGGCTTTCCTTCTAGATCCTGCCTTAATGTCACGGTGTGCTACCCTGTTAGCTGATAAAGTTATTTCTGAGTAATTTTTTAGTAGAAATCAGATTGTTGAAATTATCTGTGTTAAAAATACTGCTGTGTTTTGGGGTTTTTTTAAGGGTCATATCTAATCTCTGATACTTCAGCAATATGTTGTGTAACGTGATAGCGCAAACAGAGGGATCAATACAGCTGGGACTGGGAAAGGTATGAACTGTATCATGTAGGTAAGAACCAACAATGAGAGGCAGGAACCTTATCTGTCAGTACTGCTGATGTGAATGTAATGTGCAGCTAACACCCATGGAAAGGATGGTGTGTCAACCTATAAAAAAAGTCCGTCACCCTGGGAGGTAGCCCAAGTTTACGTGCCCTAATACTGTCTGTTCTTTGCCTAGTCCTAATTTTAAGTGGGTTAAGAGTGACATATATGAAACAGCACAACTGAGAAGATGCATTTTAGGGAGAGTTGCGCTGTTTTAACTCTTGATGTTGAAGTCTGGTGTCTCTGTTGTGGTCGCATATAGTGCAGTATTTCTTTGCCTGTTTACCTTCTCCTGAAGACCTTGTGGTTGATTGGAATGGTTTTTTTCTTCCTTCTTTAGGTCTCCGGGTGAACGGGGAGCTCATTACTGCTTACCCACAAGTGGTGGTTGTGCGTGTACCAACACCTTGGGTCCAGAGTGACAGCGATATCACAGTCCTTCGCCACCTAGAGAAGATGGGCTGTAGATTGATGAATCGTCCCCAAGCCATCCTCAACTGTGTCAACAAGTTCTGGACGTTTCAAGAGCTTGCTGGTCATGGTGTGCCTCTTCCAGACACTTTTTCATATGGTAAGGGTTTTGGATCAGAAGGATAGTAGAGCGGCCTACAATAATTTGTGCTTTTGCAATGCAAAAAGTATGAGTCAAGTTTTGGAAATCCACAGAATGAAGTAGTGTGATGCTAGTTCCACAGATAAGTGTTCAGTAACCACAAAAGTAAATCAAAGTCATAGCACTCAGATTCTAGTTTTGGCTTTGTTGATTAGCTGTGTTGCTTTGGAAAGAATACTTTCACTATACTTCAGCCTCCCAAGCAACTAACTTTGGCTGTTACTACTAGAACAATTTGAACTCTTTTCCAGTTGCCTGAAACAACAGACAAGAAGTTGGGAAACTAAATGTCACAGGATACTATAAAGATCTAGGCTTTGGTAAAATCTGAAAGTAGATTAAAATTCTACATGAGTAAAAATAGCTGCAAATATATTAGTTATTGTACAGGCCCTTGTGTTCAACTTTTAACAATTGTTTGGGGTTTGTTTCCCACCAGAGCAGTTAATTGATGATGATTCTTGTGCTTGCCTCTGGACACTGTGGTTCCTGACTGTGCTAGATTAGAGGAACCATTTGTCTGAGCTACCCTGATGCTGTCTCTGCTTTTAATGTATTAAAGAATCAAAGATACCTCTCAGCCTTCCTTTCCTTCTTGGGAAATGTCAGTGCTTTCCTCCCCTTTGTGTGGTTGCACTGATAGGCTTTTGTAATGGGAACTTTACAAAAACACAAACAAACTTGACAAAAACGTGAGTCAAATATTTCCATCAATTACTATGAAAATACATCTGAGAAGAAACATATCCTTTCTTTAGCGATGTGGTTGCTCTAGCTCTGAGAAGGGAATGAGTGAATGAGTTTTTAGTTTTTTGGTGGGAAGGGGAGACCACAAATGATGGGATAACTGGAGAAGATCTCTGTTTGTACTCCCTGCCACTTGTTTTAATGCCTGCCTCTGGAATTTGACAGAAGCATGACTCTTTTTGAACACAAGCATCAAGTTATCAGTGAGACCTGGCTTTGCCAAGAAAAACAGGATGTGTTGAGCAACATGTTATTCCATGACACATTAAAATCCATGGCAGGGTAGTGATGGCTGCTGCTGGCTGTGTGACCAGCATCTTGGCTTGACTTCTGCGCTTTACTGCACATGCTGTTAGAGGAGTCTCATCTCTTTGTCTGCTGACTTTCTCCTGTATTTCTTGTCCTGTGGTCAGCCTTCTGTGAATTGAACTGAACTCAAATAACCTTGAAGTATCAACCATAATCATGTGAGTGGTCATTAAAAGTTACTCTCTAAGGTCCTTAGAGATGCAATGAGATGAAAAGGTTGAAGTACTACTTCAGGATATAGGGAGAATGAGTTGCAGGAGACTTAAGCCTTGGAAAGGGGGGAGGTGGAGTGACAAGATTTGGGTTGTTGCTGCTCTCTGGATTATGCCTTGTCCTTGTATTCCATGTTGCTTTCCTGGTTAGTAGTTTGGATGGAACTGTTACTGGTCTTATGTCTGTGCTATTTTCCTGCTAGACATTTGAAAAGGTGGGAGCTGATGAAGTAAAAGGGATAAACTGGAACAAGATGGTAGAATCGGGGCATTCAGATTTGGAAGATTGGATTGAGCCTTTTGGGGTTGTGATCAAGACGCCTTTGTAAATTCGTGTCTTCCATTTCAAAGGAAGGAGGAGTTAGTATCCCACAGATTGCAAACACCTTCAAAGTCTGATCATGCTCCATGACCAAGTTCCTCTTAACTGGTAGTTTTTTCTGCATTATCTAAGCTGTAAGGTGGGAGGAATGCGTGGCAATTACATCCCTGATTTGGGCACACCAGATTGGTGGCACATAATGTTGTTGGTTTTCTTTTTGCCAGGTGGTCATGAGAATTTTGCCAAAATGATTGATGAGGCGGAAGTGCTGGAGTTCCCTATGGTGGTGAAGAACACACGGGGTCACCGAGGTGGGTGTGAGGTCAGGGGTGAGGGCAAGGAGTATTCTGAGCAGCACTCTTTAAGATTTTTGTCTTGTCAGGGGATAATAGTTAAGAAAGTCTTCTAATAGGTCTTGGACTTCTTTGCGGAACATCTAAATTCTACCACTGTCTGACTTCTGAATGTTGAGTAGGCTGGGATGCTGGGAAGTAGTTTTAGGAGAACCTAGTCTTGCAATAGCAGCGGGAATAGGGGTTCAAAATTATGGTGACTTTTTCAAGGAGAGCTTTGAAATGGAATAATGAAAGGTCTGGCCTTAGGGAAGTAAAGAGAAGCCTATATGGATTTTAGGGGTGTTTCTAAATAGGCATAAGAAATGAAATCTTAGTTCATTCAGTCTTAATTTGACTTTTTTTCTACTTGACTTTCTCTATAATTAGGATTCTGATTTAAATAAATTTCATACATTGTTTGTCAAACTGGAGGTCTGTTTTTCAGAAAAATATCTGACAGTGCCAGAGACAATACAGCAGGTTCCGATTAAATTGTTCTGTTATCGGTCTTTTGTTTTAAATGCTGAACATGAAACAATACATCAATTTAGTTTAATGCTAGATAGTGATGTAGTAAAGGAAACTAGGTTTAAAATCAATTTCAGAGATTATGTGCACAGGAGGTTCCATGTTTCTGAAGCAGTATTTTGTGTTATGGAGACCTTAAATCCTGAGGAAGTGGAGGCTGCTCCAGTTGGGCTTTGGAGCGCTTGATGACATTCTTCTTCACGTGTTATTTCTCCTAGTCCTGCTACTGCTGCATTTCTGTTCCTGTAGTTAAGACGGACAATTAACCAATTGATTTTTGTACTGTTAACACTGTAGCTTGCTTGAATGACAATTCTTCCACAAAAAATTTGTGCAGCCTTACTGCAAATCAAAAATCTAGTACAACACATAAAAGAGTGTTTAAGAAAGAGGGATAGGAATTGGGAAATGTATCTAGAGATAGAAAGGGATGCCTTCTTGTGAGACCAGAAATAAGATGGAAAGTGTGGTAGAGTCTTTTTGAGGAGTGACTTTCATCAGTATGTTAAAATTGGAAAAGAACAAAGTCATCTTTGGTGTGCTCTAGGAATGAAGGGGAATGAAATGACATGTTTTAGGTTAAACAAAAGAAGTCCTTGAGATGTTTGCTTGCAGAAAAGTGGTTTCTAAAGAAGTTTGGCTTTTTTTTTTTTTATTCAAAATTGCAGTACATTCCGTTCATTTTACGTTTTGTGGAATCTTCTGCTAATTTGCCTTGAATACTGGGGAGTCTAGTGTTTTCCTCTGGCTGTAGTTGTTCCCCTGCACGGCCTCATTCTGGAGTTGTGAGCTCCTGTAAGCATTGAGAAGAACAGCGCTCAGCAACTTCCCAATAGTGAAGCGGTTCTGCAGTGGCACATTAGTGCTTCAGTATTCTTAGCTGCCTGGTGTTTAACAGTTTCATGTCACTGGTTCCTGTGTGTCAAAGCTGTAGGCTGCGGGTGCAGTAATCTGGGATGAACAAAACTAAGCTATTAATTAAATGTTTGCTGCTCTTTAAGTATTTCTTTCTTTTTTCTCTCATTAAGGGCATGTACCAAAAGGAGTTGAAATTACAAAACCACCTCCTGTATCTGAAGCGGTTTTCTTTTCTTTCTTTCTTTTACTTTTTTTTTTTTTTTTTTTTTTTTTTTCTTTTTTTTTTTTTTTTTTTTTTACTCCTCATATCGTTCCTCAACTGTGTCAGTACTTGACCACTTACAAGCACTGAAGCAGTGGAACACTGATGTCCACAGAAGAATTTGTAAATGGGTATAAGCTACAGATGGGGCCTGTGAGAACGGGTCAGAGGTTTCACTTTTATGCGCTGCATCATTGATGCAGCTCAAATCGGTAGCTTCTTCCAATCTTCCAATGTTCTTTTCTTCATACAGGTAAAGCTGTGTTCCTGGCACGAGACAAGCACCATTTGGCAGACCTGAGTCATTTGATCCGTCACGATGCCCCTTACTTATTTCAAAAATACGTTAAAGAGTCCCATGGCAAGGATGTACGTGTCATCGTAGTAGGAGGCCGTGTGGTAGGCACCATGCTCCGCTGCTCAACAGATGGGAGGATGCAGAGTAACTGCTCACTTGGTAGGAAAAGCATTGTTCATACTTTTGATCAGAATTCTTTAATCCAGTTGAAAAATCACAAACCCAACTGAAATAAGATGCAGATTTTATTTTCTATTAATTGTGCTTTCTGTTGGGGGTTTACAGAGGAGACACGGCAGTGAGGATTGAGATGTGTGTTGAGCAAACACGGAAGGAGAGATAATCTCTGCCTAAAGTATTAGATGGATAGGGTGGATGAAAAGGAGGGGAAAGGTCTAGGAACACAGAGCAACTGATGTGGCAGTGTCATGCTAATGCCATATTATCATTCATTTCATCCTGTTAAGAGGAACAGGAAAAGAAGGAAGAGCTACCACAGGACCGAGGGAGATGGAGGAGACAGCCAGTTGGCAAGAAGATAGAAGAGAGTGTTAAGGGAGGAAACTGGTGAAGGCGATAAACAGTTGGATTGCATTGTGCAGCTGCTGTACTGCCTTAAGCCTGTAAAGCTCCTCCCTGCAAACATTTCTCCCAAAGACGATTTCTTGGAGGAGGAAGAAAGTTACTGCATTGATCATAGCATACTCAGACCTGAGTTTCTGCATAGCTTTGGGAGTAGGACAGGGGTGTGTGTGAGGGTAGAAGGAGAAAGAAGGGTTGAGTTTGCCTGGCTGAAACTACTGAACCTGAGCAGGGATGGGATAAAATGTGTTTGTGTAGTACGGTTTTGGTTAGTCAAAATGCCACAAATGCCTGAGAGGTTTTAGTTACTACTGATGTTGAGGAAATAAGACCTGAAAGATTTTTCTGCTAAGGGTTTTTTTTGTTTGTTATTGTTTGGGTTGTTTTTAAACTCAAGTGTTGTGATAGATGAAGTCTGAGTTGGTTAATACTTAGATGATGGACTGTGACCTGGACCAGCTGAGGTTCAGACACAAATGTTCCCTAATTCTTGCTTTAGAGACAATAACCTATGATAGCAAGCTGAGAGGGACATGAGCAGATGATATTTAATATTCCAAGGTCATAAAAATCTATGATATTTTTCTTGACTGAAAAGTCAGCACTTACTGTTTTTTTTGTGTTTTTTTTTTTAAAGAAGTCATAATCTTGACCTGCCTCTGGCAGGTCAGAACCTTTTGAAATCCTGCTGTGGCTTCAAGTTCGTTAGTAGTAACTGTGGAAAGAAGGTTGCTTTCTGAATCATCAGCAGTATGTTTGCAGGCTCGCTTCGGAGCTTCCCAGAAAAGCGCCAACCAGTTGAGAAGGATGTCAGACTAGACTACAGACAGCAAGCTTTTTTCACTTTTTCCAGGTGGTGTAGGGATGATGTGCTCGCTGAGTGAACAAGGCAAGCAGTTGGCAGTCCAAGTGTCAAACATCCTGGGGATGGACGTGTGCGGCATTGACCTGCTGATGAAGGACGACGGTTCATTCTACGTCTGCGAGGCCAATGCAAATGTAGGTTTCATTGCCTTTGACAAGGCTTGTAATCTAGATGTAGCTGGTATCATAGCGGACTATGCCGCTTCTCTCCTTACCCCCGGTCGCTTGACGCGGCGCATGTCCTTGCTCTCTGTGGTGTCCACGGCAAGCGAGACTAGCGAGCCAGAGCTGGGCCCTCCAGCTAGTGCCGCTGTCGACAATATGAGTGCTAGCTCCAGCTCTGTCGACAGCGACCCTGAGACCACGGAGAGAGAGTTGCTCACCAAGCTCCCGGGGGCTCTATTCAACATGAACCAGCTATTAGCCAATGAGATCAAACTTCTTGTGGAGTGATGCCACATGTAAATAGATGACCAACAGAACTCTTTCCTGTAAATTTTTTTTAAACCAACTTGCAATGCTGTTTATCAGAGAAACTCAGAGGAGTGAGGAAAGGGGTGGAGGTGTCAATCAAGAAGAGCAAGAGTAAAAGGCATGCGTGCTGTGATTGCTGCCCCTACTGTTTTGCAGAACATAAAATTGTGTTCATTCTTCAGCATCGGTTATCTAATGCAGATGCTCAGTTCATAACCTAAGTGGGAATTTTATTTGGATGCTGCTTTGGTCCCCAGACATATTGCAGTTCATGTGTGTTCACAGGAAAGCATTGGAGCATGATTCACGCTTGAAGATTTTCAGAAAGCTGTCTGGCAGCTCTCTAGAAACTTCTGTTAATTACTGCGCAAGTTAAGTCTCTTCTACCTCTGTAAGGCTTGATACTGTAAATTGCTGAGTGCCTCAAATTCTCAATGTGAGTTGAAGGTGTTAAATACCAGGTATTTCAAAGTTGCTGCACACCTACTGTTACTACTCTTGTAGATGGGAGTAAGTTCAGCATCCTTTTAAAGTCATCACTTTCTGACCTTGCAGGGTATGTATGGCCTTTCAAATGATGAGGCTGAGAGAAGTGTCAGTTGACTTAACGTGAGCTTTCTGTATAAATTTGTAACTTGTGCCATCTTGGTATTAATTGACAGCTTTGTGCCTGTATTTCTTTATGAAACTTTTGAAGGAGGATTTTAGTACTTGTGCTTATCTCATTTCAAATCCTGATTTTGGAAGGTATGTAGGGGAATTGGTCATATTCTATTTGTGGCAGAAGTGGCATGTTTTAACTGTTTTTTGCACGATTGGAGGAGATAAACAGCACTGTAATGTTTGGTATACAAAATAATGTTTAATCCAATGTGAAAAAGAATTACACTAGTTTAAAGCAAACGTGCATCGACTTGTATTTGTTAGTGTTTTAGTATTTTTGAGAGAGATCTGCAATGTTAATGTTCCTTTTTTTTTTTTTAATACATGCTAGTCCAACACTCCCTTCTCTATGCCTGCATCTTTAACAGTGGCCAAAGTGAAAGCACTGCAGACTATTTGTTAAGAAAACACCGGGTTAAAGCCTGTATGTTGGTGTGTGTGGGGGGGGTTGTTTGNCTTTTTTGTGGGGGGAAATGTGGTAAGGTGTGGAGGAGGGAAAAGTTGGTTAAAAGTGATTAGACATCTAGAGGTACTTTAGAATAAAGCTGCAGTTCACACAATACTTACCAGGCTTACTTTTTCCCCACTGAACATAAAAGCTGATGTTGGCAGAAATCCAAAGAGGGGAGAAATACTCAATGCTTAGCTTTGGGAAACATGCAGCAGATTTAAAAAAGAAAAACTTAAAAAAAAAAAAAGGGGGGGGGGGNCAAATTGATCCTGGACCCTTATGTGTGTGTGGTGTGAGCGCACACACTTGTGTGTGTTTGTGTGTGTATGTTTGCTTTGCTTTATTTCTTTTTGGATTTTGGCTGTTTAGCTCCTAATTTTTTTCCAGCCTGTCTGATTTTCCTTAGTCCTTCCGGCTGTACATTTTCTCATTAGCCTTGAGCTGTTTTGGAAAACAGATAACCAAAACAGATAATGAGTTAATTTTTCAGTACCTATCTTCCCCTCCTTTTCCTCTTCTTTCTCCTCCCACCCTTTTCATTCCTTTCTCATTCTCTGGGTTCATAAAGCCCTGGAACTATAGAAAGATATATATATATATATATAACAAAAATAAGCCTCTTTTTTAAAAAAACAAAAAGTAAAACGTTTACAATTGAAGAATAATCTTGTGAAAATAGGGTTTGTTTGGAAGGGGGGTTGTGTGTGTGCAATGCTGCTGTTTTCTGGATACTTTAATGGAGCATGTCCCATGTACCCTCTGAGGCTCTGCACTGCCCACCTCTGTGGCCCCTCCTCACCTCTCTGCTGCTCTGCTGTTTTATCTTCACTTGGACCTTAAACACAACTCACGGACACTATGCAGAGAGTCTTCAAGAGGCAATAAACAGAACAGTATTAACCTGCTTTATGGAGGTTTGATCATGCTTCTTTGTACAGTTTGGTTTTTTTTATTTTAAAAGGAATGTAATAAAATGGCTTTTTTTTGTAGAATTAAATATTATTATTAAAATCAAGTGAAAGGTTGACTGTTGGTGTTAAGCAGGAGAATGGACCACCTGGTCCAGCAACAAAAGGAGCTTCAGCAGTAAAGGTATTTTCAAATCTTTTCTTCCTGAGCCTTCAAGTGCACAGGTTATACCTGAAGAATATAAAAATTCTTTAACTTCCATGAAGAGATGCAGAAATACAGAACATGACAGAAACCTAATTTTCTGGTCTCTTCCAGAGGCTCATCTCCCTCTGCTTGTTTATCTAAGGGGAATTTGGGTGATGTGTGCTTGTGTTTGTTGGTTGTTTTTTTTTCTTTTCCTTTTCCTTTTTTCTTAGGTGGCTGCACTCCTTGAGAGGCTGATAGGGTCAATCCTTCCCTTTTCAGCTGGGGCACACATTGAGCACATGCGGAATAACATCAGGGAGTAAACATGTGCTAGCTGATACAGTAGGACCTTTGTATTTCTATCACAGGAAACATCTTTTAGAGGAAAGAGCTGGTAACTGAACATTCTGGAATGTTTTTTGAGTCTCCGTAGTATTTTGCAGAGAAAGACTATGGCTCGCACGAACTTTACATTTCTGTCACCCTTTCAGAATGTCCAGGTTACACCTTGCAGTAGTAAAACCTGTGAAGTAAACGTGAGATTTTTTGAAAGATAAACCGTGAATTGAGACATTTACAGTTGGCTCCCTTGGGACAAGTTGCCCCTCTGTGATTGGTGTTCCCATTGCTAGCTTGGAGATGTCTATGCATAGTGGTCAGGGAGGGAGAGAGGATTTGAAACATCACGTATGTTTGTTTGGACATTGGGTATTGATACTGCATATGAAAACCTTGCTTGAGGGTTCATTGGTACAAATGGGCACACTTGTCTCATATATTTACTCCCTTTTTATCCATTACTCCTGAAATAGTGAAATGTGTAGAATGGGCTGGGGGTGTGAGGGGGTGTCTTGTTTTTACTTAAGGAAAAAACATCAACAAACCTAGCCTGTGGGGACAAGACAGTGTCTCCCATTGAAGGTGAACTTTACAGACATTAGCTTTATACACTATATTTCCTTCAGTTCCACATGCTGAAAAACACATGCTAAACTTCTATGCAGTTGCACTAACACTACCTGTGTATGTGGGTTTGAAAGCATGTGCTGAAAAAATGGTCAATGTAGTGCTGGATTACAATAGTGCTAATACAGCTGATGGTAATACAATTGTTTTTGTATATTCCAATGTTTGAAAGACCTAGCTAGAAACTCTTGTTGGCAAGAATAAGTTTCTTAAACTACATCTGACAAAATTTTGTTCTTTGTAACACTGGAGATTTTCTTCTGTTCAAATTACTGTGTTTATAATCATCTTGCTATGCCAATGTACAGATTGTATCTTAAGCCTTGTATTTAATGCTGTAATGTGTTTTATAAAATCTTTTCTTGGAATGTTACACTTTATCTGTAACACAGTGTTGCTGATTGATGCATATATGGACTGTTAACATTGTTGTTCTGAGCTCGTGGTCACTCTTGGAATGTTTTCTCCCACTTCGTGTGCTGTCTTTCATATGTGATGCTTACTCAGGAAATAACCTCTGGAACATCTGTGTATGTCCGACGCAAAGGAGATACTTCTACAGATGTTATAATGGACTTCAAAATCCAACAAAAGAAACCAGTGACGTTTGCTAAATCTTTTCTCCCCCTTATTGCAAAAATCTGTCAGTTAAATACATCAGGGACCTTAAGGGCTTAGAGAGACTTTGAAAACAAATCACACGTACAGTATCTTTCTCATGGCTCACTCTTTTTGAGAAGGTTTATGGGCTTTATGGCTGGTGTGAGACACACGACCCACTCCTGTTCTCTATGGAATAGTAGGTGCTCGGACAGGTAACTTCTGTTGCTACTGTCTTTTTTTAATTTTTAATTTTTTCACTGTTCTAGGAATTGTTTTAAACTGAACACTGCAGGATTTATAACCTGATGTTTGCTGCCTTTTCCTTTGTTTTATTTCTTTAAGTCTTTCTTAACCTTTGAGGGTGACTTTTGGAGCATTCTGGTGGTCGATCCTGGCCTGCTGTTGGAAGCCTCTCATATTTGCAATTTGAGTTGAAAAGTTTTTGTTTTGTTTATTTGTTTAAACTGATGAAACAAACTAGATGTGCGGATTTCAGGAGGGATTTGTTGTTGCTCTATTTTGTGTGACTTATTCTCCCTTTTTTTACAGAAATGCGTTCTAACAGTTCACACTTTGTTACTGTTCTTTGCAAAACTTTTCAGGAGCCAAAAAAGTCAAACAATCCAGAGAAAACCTTCCCTTCTCCCCTTTCCGATGGCGAGAGTGAGAACTTATGAAAAGTCCTTGAGAATGTTCCTTCCTAAACTTTTCCCCCCAGTAATGCAAGCGGGTAAAATGGTAAACGCAGCAGTTTGGTGACATCCAAAACCGACCTGTTGTCAGGTAAATTGACTCTCTTCTGCTCTTACTGTAACCTTCGTAAGTTTGCTGACTTGTTTGCCTTCCTTTTCTTCCCGTCAGTTCATTTTGGTGAAACTTCTTGAATGATTTCTTTAACAGTGGTATTTAGAGAAAATCCTACTTTTCTTCATTTCCCTTCCTTATACATGTTGACCTTTAAGAAAACTGCCATTGTCCTTTGCTTTACTCAGGTGAGACAAGTGAGTCCCCTCATGTAAGTATATGAGGGATAGTTTTGTAATGTGTTAATTTCATCTCCTCTTTATCACTTCAAGGTAGTTTGCCTTCAAGTATACTATTTCAGCTTAGGTTTTTGAAAGATACGATGCTTTCCATTTGCTAAGTGAACATAAAATGTAACTGCATCAATTAGGAGTTGATAAGTGTGAAAAACTAGTACTAAGAATGTTAAATTATTAAAATTCAATAGAATAGGATCCTGTAAAGAGGACAGACGGGAGAGTACGTGTGCTAAAGAAAAAGACTGTGGGGCTGATTATTTCTGTTTGTCGAGGATGGGGTGACACATTTTATGTTGCCCTTACTGCTGTACTTAAGTACTTCTACACTTCATCCTTCTTTGGTAACGCTCTCCCTTAATCTCAAACCACTTAAAAGTGTTGGGAATTTAATGTTTTTTTAACTTTGTCTAAGGAGGAGAATCTGTATTTTACTCACAGAGGAAAATAAAAGACAATTGGTATACCTTTTTAAGCAGAAGAATATGAGCCTTCAGACAGGCTTCCAAGTTTCCTGATGCAGTGGTTTATTTCCCATGACATCTGTAAAGAATTAGCACTCGTTTCCATTTTTTTTCTTCTGTGTACATTAATAACTCTCCTATATCATAAAATAGTCTACTCTTCATATTCTCAATTTATATTTTCCTGAACACAGCAAACTTATCCGCAATACCATAAATTGCAGCTTCAAATTAAGGTGGGAGGTAGTAATTTTAAGAGCTAAATTTTGCTCTCAATTCACAGTGCGATTCCAGGTTTATCTCAGTGTAAAGTCAGTGGAGTGATATCCAGCTTCACTGGTATAATTGAGTGGATAATTTGTGTCTTTAATTTTACTTGCAAGATAATTTTACAGACCTGTTATACTTATGTTTCCAATGCTTTTTCCTTTCAGACACACCCACTTCTTGCGTCTCAGCACTGGGCAGGCCTATTCCTTTATTTGTGTATATTTTTGTGCATCAACTGCTATAGGACACGGGTGTAACACTTTCAGGCATGTGGTTGGGCGTCCTTTTGGGGGAGAGATTTGTGGGTTTGTAATGTCTAAAAGAAAAAAAAAAAAAGAATTTATTTTCCTCAAATTTGTTGAACAAATTCATGTTGGCTGACAGTTTTGCATCTCTACCCTGATTTTACATATATATTACATGAAGATTTTCTTGAAAGAAAGACAGTACTAGTTCTTTGCAGTGCCTGCAAATGGTCTTTGGTGGGGAGAGTTGATCAAAATTTACTGCATTCTGCAGAAGTTAATGTCTTAATATTTAATACTGCTTGAAAGATGATTTTATAGATCATGCTCCTTCCGCTTTATGGAATAGCTTTCAAAGCCTGCCTGATATTGATTTGGTTGTGCCCAGTGCTTTGCCTAGTGTATGGGGAAATGTTGTAGAACTTGAATAAACCATGACATCTTAGACAAAGGAGGATGATTATGTGCATGCTGAACAAGAACTTCTTCTATATGCCCTTCTGCTGCAACAGAGTAATAAAACTGGTAGGTGGCAGCAGTAGCAGAAGAAACTCATGTGACTGTGACCCGGGAAACCTACAGTACTGGGAGAAATGGATTGCAAAATATTAACTGAAGTAAGGGGGACGGAGGAGAGAGGCAGAGTCCCTGAACTGTCCCTTTGAATGGTGAGTCTAATTTACAGAATTCTAACCATCGAAAGACTAGCTGTAGTACAGTAGACACATCTATCTGATTTGGTGTTTGATTACCTGACGTCCTAATTCTCATCTTTGATTCAACATTCTGGATTCCCCACTGCCTCTATAAGGCACAGTATATGCTTTAAAAAAAAATTAAACTTCACCAAGTTGTCACATCTTAGAGTACTCGAAAATAAGGAGTGAAGGAATTTATCTAGTCCATCCATCTCTCTGCCTCACAGGAAGATCGGTCATAGTTATGCCATTGGTGACATGTTTGTTTTAACCTCTTTTACAAACCAAGGAATAAATGAGGAAGATTCTGCAGTTTTTACTTACGGAATTGTATTTTATGAAGGTAAAAAGCATCCTTACTGTCAGCCAGTGGTCAACTTCATGGTCTTGAGAGCCCATCTGCTTTTTTTGCTATTCCTTTTTTGTCCATCTGCTATCTAATGCTACTTTTGGGGTGATTGAGTCTCTTACGTACTTCTAGTACATATAGGTCTCTTTGAAATGTTCCTGAGAAGTTTATCACAATGCTACTTGGTGATAACTGAAATGACGTGTGTATACATATAATTAATATTTCACATCAAATATTGGTTCCTTTGAATCTAAAGCCTAGTCCCTCTTTGCGTATGAAGAATTTCTGTCCTACTGTTGTCAACATGCATTATTTTGTGCAAGGAGCATAGATTACAAATGTATATAATATGCAACCAGCTTCATGCTGTAATGACACTTGAAGATATAAGAATTTTCACATGGTACATGATGGTCACTTGAGATTTGGGGACAACAGCAGGGATCCACCTATAACAAATGAATAGGTTTGGCATCAAGCCTGAATCTTACCCTTGAACCATTCTGATTTTATCCAGTAGGGTGCAGGGATGCACATTTATTCAAATGAATCTAGATGAATTTTTCAAAGTTCTGGTATGAAATTTCCTATATACAAAAGGCCTCTTTGAGACTTTCCCCTCTGCTTCTGAATCCTGGCCTTTTTTTGGTTATTTAACTAATATCACTGAATCCAAACTGGTAAGTACTGAAGATAATTTGCTCTTTAGGTTCGTATCAGTCATCAGCCTATTACAATATAATGAAAAGAATTTAAGGACTTCCTATTAATTGAGGTGTTCAAATGTCTTTACATAACACTTAAGAAAGATTTGTTTCTATGTAATTTTGAAAGAGTTTTATGTAAGGGGGAGATAAGTTACTGATACAGGAACAAAGTAAAAATGCAAAATATTCCCAGGCACCCAAATGCTATCAGTCCCAAACTTGGAAATGTTAAGTAAAAGCTCTAAACCAAGAAAAGCCAAACCCCAGATCTGTTACTCTCTTCTGTGAATCTCATGTAGATATTGCTGTGTAATAGTATTTATAGAGCACCATGTAGATTGAATGATAGATGCCTTATGAACACCATGATAGTAGAGGACAGTGTTCTTTATGGAGAATTCGTATATCTCAAGATAGAAAATAATGTTCAAAGCACCAACAGTTGAAATTCTTCTTGGAAGAAAGTGGGAAATGCGAAGTGTATAATGTTTCTGACTTAATGGCTGACAGCTAGTAGCTTCAACCACCTCTTCAGTTATCTAGACCAGTGGTCTCTAAAGCTTTGATTGCATGTCCCTATCAGTAAAAAACATTTTGAGCGTGCACGCTGATATGTTTATTTACATACGCTACTATGTACATTATAAAACATACACAGAACCAGAAGTTTAAAAAGGATTAGATAAAGATGAAATCAACACTATTTTAAACATTGATTTCGTTGTATTTATTAATGGTGCAAAAAATACTTTCTTCCTGCAGCCTTATGGATTGTCTTGCGTGCCCTCCTGGGGAATGTGCACTCCACTTTGGAGACCACTGCTGTAGACATCGTCAAAGAATTATTGTTGCACATGTCATTAGTATGTTCCATTGTAACAATACTTCAGTTTTAAATAAGTCTCCTACCAGAGATTAAAAATGCTGACCTCTAGTAGGATGACTTCTCTTCCTGAAAAGAAAGTATAAAAAGGAGAGAAGAGCAGGATACAGAAGCACTGATGAACGGTCTGGCACAGGGGAAGTTTGAATCTGGATCAGTTGAAAATATGGAGAAACGCATCCAAGTGAACTGGGGGAGGAGGGGAAATTGTGGTCAGAATA
Organism: Ibidorhyncha struthersii; assembly: GCA_013398815.1. Lineage (NCBI taxonomy): Eukaryota > Metazoa > Chordata > Aves > Charadriiformes > Charadriidae > Ibidorhyncha > Ibidorhyncha struthersii. The sequence continues at coordinate 291,644 of VZSZ01003582.1, forward strand.
TATACCACTACGTAGAATGTAACAGTAGCTTTTATACTTTGATAAATTTTTCTAGTTCACTTACAGCTGAGTAGTAGTTGATAAAGTCCAGGTTCTTTTTCCTGTCATTAGCTGGGGTAGTCACACTAAAATCGGGAAGAACACTTACATATGGAAACGAAGCTGGATCTGAGTTTTTGATATTTGGGCAACTAAATAATCTCCAGTGCACTTCAGGTAACACTTAGGACTATGGAAAACTGGTATGCTTTTCTCAATAGTTTCTCACTTTTCATACAGCCTTTAAAAATACTATGTGGACAACAGGCTGGAAATCCCAGAACTAAGTTACTGCAAAGTGAAAGGAGATCAAATGTGCAAAGTGAAAAATATTTTGGGTGGATTTGGAAAGAGTCTCGTTAAATATAACGATGACCAAAGTCTGTCTGTGAGGTGAAGCTCTTAGAGAAAATTTTTAAAATCCAGTCAGACTGGAGATGTGAAAGAGAGAAAGTGAAATCTGGTAGTAGAGGCAAAGGAGTCTGAAGCGTATGACAGTCTGTCAGCAGAGATGGAGATGAGGCAGTAAAACAGCTTTTGCTACTCTTGAGCATTCCCAGCTTTTTGTTATAAGGAGGAATCTCACCAGTCTTTCCATATTTAACATATGGTAGGCATGCTAGGCTTTGGGGACTGGATATCAAGGAGGAGAGCTGAAAGTTGATACAGAGCTGTTGATATGGAAACTAGCTGTAGCACTTGTGTACTAGAATGGATGGTCATGTGGATTAAAAATGTTCCTGCACTGAATTTAAATGACAGTAATGCTTGGGAAGAAGGGTCATCGTCCGGTCCTGAACATGGGCTTATTTGCCCGAATACACCAGTAATGTTCTCAGCATAGTAAGGGGTAGAGACATAGAAATGTATGTAGGCCTTTTTAATGAGTAAGGGGACATTTCTCGATGACTTAGTCAACTGTTCAGGAAGGATTTTTTTTGGGGGGGTGTAAAATAAGCAGGGATTTAAAGTACTCTCCCAGATCCTCCACATTTTCACATGTGGCAGTCAATACAAAAGGGTAATTCTTTTTTTCTACTTGATGTGACATAGCAAAGCATCCTGTCCTCTGCTTTGATATGGTAGAGACTGGAAGAAGGCAAAATATTTTCTATTCTTTTCATAGACTTCCAGGGGAGGGCAAGGGGTGGTATGTATGTGAAAGGAGGAATGGATAGGTTCCCCACACTGACTGAAAAGCAGCTTATGGATTAGGCTGATAGAAAAGTTAACATTTACAGTGTACTTAGGCAAGGCATTTTCAGAGTATTTTTGCATCCCCCTTTTGTTCCATTTAGAAAGAGTGTCAGTGTTACTAGAATATACAGAGTCTGCATAGTAATATGTCAGCATATTAATCTCTGCCAAGTGTGTGTGGGGGAAGAGCTCATGAAAGATTTATGTGATTTTCTGTCTGTCTGCTAAGTCTACTTTTTTATTTGGGGGCAATTTGCTATATAGTTTTTATTTGCTATATTTTATTTGCTATTTGCTGCATGTAGTACTCTGTCTTAGTGTAATATGTCATTCAGTTATCCATTTCTATAGGAAGCAGAATGGTTAAGGTAATGTCAAATGTATAGGAACTACACGACTAGTTATATCCGAAGTCTGGTGTCAGTTGAGTACTCATTGATGTTTCTGGGGAGAAGGCTTTTTTTGGTCTATCTTTTAATAAGAGGAGACAAAGAAACATCTGAAAAAGGACTTTGAAAGTGTTGCGTATGTTGAATTGCATCTTTTGTTGCCATTTCTTTTTGCTTTCAGAACTCTTTGATGTGCTTCTGCACATCTCTTATGAAAAAACTGCTGGCTGCTGAGATGTCTCTGGTGCATAGGGCTGAGGTCAGTCGAACAGTGGGAATGCCCTCTAAGGGAGAATGGTCAGCTGTGCTAATCTTGGCCTTGACCAGATGAAGACAGAGAGTTGAAGTCTAGCATGGGTTTTACTGGGCTGTATATTTTTATTGCAATATATGCAGTAGTAGCAGAAGTCTTTGTCAGTAGTATCCTGTATAGCTGTCGCTGGAAAGTACAGTTGCTTTTGATCAACGATGAATTGTTAAGTTTCCCTTATCATGTAATGCTTTGCATTTTCCCAGGTACAGGCACTGGATTATGTTAATCTGTGGTTTAATGTAATACAATATATACGGTTTTCCAAATCAGGACTGAATTTTTGTCTTGCACAGATTGCAATATAATTGAGGTATTTTAATACAGAAATGGAAATGAAATGAAGTTTTATTAGAGATCATTGGATTTTTTCCAATAAAGTATTATAATCAGAAAAAACTAATTTATCACATTCATAAATTTTCAGGGGTATATGTTAATTTCCAGAATTTATTGGGACAATCCGTCTTGTACAAAATAGCATTTGTTGTTAGGGAGGGAGGAAAAATTAGCCAGTAACTCAGTTGTTGCTACCTCTTTGGCCAGTTACGCATTTTTTCTGTGCAGATTTCCTGTTTATGGTGGAAGCAGTGATACTACTGAGCTTCCTTGATGCTTAGTTTATCTGTGTCGTAAAATACTTACGTTTTGGGGAGAAATGACCTGGAGAGGTGAAAGCTGTGCACACTGTTACATGGACTAAACAGGAAGGTGCCATGAAGCAGAGAGAGAAGACTAAGCAGTAGCTGTATACCCAGGTATCCTTTCAACTCTATTTTATCAATGTAGAGGGAGGCCAAGAGTTAAGATGACTGTTTCTGTTATACCATGATGAGGAATGGGAACATGACAATGGACTGTTTGTGCAGCTGTAAATATTGCGTATCTGGTGTTTACAAGAAATGTGGCTTGCCCAAGGATGTGTGTGCAGTTTTTCTTCCACACTACTACTGTGCAAAGCACTGTCTGCTAGTATTTATTATTCTCTGGATTCTGTTCAGTGGTATTGTGTATTAAGCCTGAAACTTGTACTGTATTTTACGAGTTTCTGGAGGAAACTTGGTATGCTTGTGTGTATATTTTCCCATCCATCTAACAAACACAAGGCCAACAGAAACAACACGAAAGTTATGGTTACTCTCCCCACCCATCTTTACAACAGTGTATGGGAGGAGTAGCATAAATGTAATGTGATGTGGGAATGCTTGTCCGTGCCGGAATGAAAATGTTTACCGGATGAATCTTTATCAGTGAGAGAACTAGGCAGAAAGAGGCTGCAGTTTGACTTTGCGAAACTTTTACACAATTTTTCCACATGAAATATTTCCACAGGAATGTAATGCTTGTGAAAGATGCTGGATCAACAGTTGCAGAGATTGAACTCTTCTACCCACAGGAAAGGTAACAGGAATTAGACTTTACCTTTAGAACACAGCCTTCACTGCATTTCACTCCATGACCTGGAACGGCCTTTTCCAAGGTCAAAAGAGGAGTTTGGTACCCATATCTCAGTCCTTGGTGCATCTGCAGTGCAACTATCAAGGAAATCAGATAGATGCCAGTTACAGAGGTTTTTTTTTATGATATCTGCTTGAATTTCTGATATTAATATTTTTGGGGAAAAGACTAACTTTTTCAATGGTTTGTTTCTCTAGGTTTTTCTACACCAGCAGGAGGTCTTCTCTTCCCTCTTATGGGGACACTTATCTCTTGATAGTGTCCCCTTGACAATGAAGGGAAGAAAGGATGGACCAGCAGCAATGTGGAATGGGGTGTTGTCCACACTTGGTCATAACAGTCATAATGAACACTGTCCTACTGACATGGAGAACTGAATAAAAGAGTTGTGAATTCTAATTCGTGAGAGTGTGAGGTTCTTTTTGGTATCTTCTGCACCAACTCCCCTTTCTTGAAGTGCTGGTTAACTTCAGAAATCTGTTGATCTTGCAGCTTTGATATAGCTATGCCAGAAGAGTAAAACCTGTTGGATAATACTCATCATATTAGCTTTTTTTTTAACCTTCCTGTAATTGCAGAGACTTCTGGAATGGTTTATATCAACATGAATAATTTTCCCGAATGCCTTGGAAACCTCAGTATCAGGCCTTTGATGCTGTCAGTCATGTTATGAGTTCACCTAAGTCACTGAGAATACAACTCTCTTGAGTTTCAAAAGGAAAATCATACTATACTGATCGTGCTATACTGGTAGCTTTGGTGGCCGCTAGCGAGAAACAGAACTGCAACCCTGTTAACCTGTCAAACACTCTTTAAACTATTACGTAGCGTGCTTTGGATTTTGAGGCCACACTGGCGGGACTTGTTATAGACATGGTCCTGTAAATTCTTACTGTGTATTTCTGAAGAGAGCTAATCTTTAAGACCAGAGGTTATAGATCTTGCCCATATCTCTCGTGGTTTGTAGGGAAACACTGTAAAGAGTTAGACATATATTGATGCTGTATCTATAATGTGCCTACTTGAAATTTGTATTAGAAAAGTGAAGCAAAAAAGGGAAACAAGATACTGAGTTGATACATTATCAGCAAACACCTCTTGACAAGATAGAATGTTTGGTTTCCTTGTAATCTTTTCCTTCTGTTCTTGAAATCCTGGCTAAATCTTTCAGAGGGCTGTGATAAGGCGTTATAAAGCTTGACCACGCTAAATTTTAAAACAAAGAATTGGTGAAATTGAAGTGGAAAATGTAGGCAAATGCAAAACCTTTAGCTAACTGGTAATTGCAAGAGGGAGCATAACAAACTAAAAGGGTAGTATCCCCTTGGACTTTAAATCTTGAACGTATTTTTAAGTTAGATTGCATCTCATGAGGCTGAAAGCTAGCACAGTTTAGGTAAAACTGGTATAATCCACTTTGTGCAGAAGGTGCCTTTAGATTAGAAGATGAATGAAGGAATTTGTTTCAAGGTGCTCTTTAGGCCAAGAGTTTAGCAAGAGTGAGGCAATTGTTTTATTTCTATAAGCACTTATCACGCCTGTCATCTACATGGTAACTGAACCGCCAAGGTATTGTAGCAGTAAGAAAGGCAAACAATTTAATGTTCAGGTGTTTCTAGAGAGGTATTCCAGTCAGAGGGGGAGAGAGATATTCAATGTGATTGTGCAAGGTCAAGCTGAGACACCACCTCTAATGCTGCCAACAATTCTGATGGCTCAGATTTGTAATGGAATTCCTCGCACTGAGGCATGCCTTCTAGGATAGTAAGTTCTCCATTCTATAATATAACATATAAGTTCAGGAACTTGTTTTCTGAAACCTGTCAAAGAGTGAGGGCTGCTGCTGAAGAAGATTCCATGTGGTGGGACAGATGTTTTCATTCATGTTTTCTGTATGCTTGTTACAGTTATTTACGTGTCAGTGGAAGCTAGGAGTGTGACTGGTGCTCTTTGCTGCAGCTATGCCCTTCCTCCAATAGCTGCAGTTTGTGGCTGGTTGTTTTGCAAATACGGATGTCAGATCATACCTCTGGTAGCACTCGGATACCTCTGTAAGCAAGTAAAATGGCTGTCTCTGCAGACTTGTGGCCATTTTCTCTCTTGTGGTTCAGTACTTAGGAGTATGTTGATGCATATGCTAATGCTTCCATAAGTGCTTTTCTATGATTTTTCCTTAATGTTATAAAAGTAGAACAGCTGAGAACCTTCTAAACTCCTTTGAAGTTTCATGTATCACATCTTGTTAAGCTAGTTCCAGGCCCCTATCTGTATTTCAGTTCTCTCTTATTTTCTTTGTGAATGTTCAGCAGTGTTCTCCCTATTCTGTTACCTAAAGTTCACAGATTTGCTCCTCCTGCCTTCATAGTCCAGAATGTTGTTGTTTTTTTTTTTTTTTTCTTTCCCCTCCTTTCTTCCAAATGCTTCTGCCTGCTTGTCATAGGAAAAGACCTTCTGTTGTTCCTGGTCTTAACCACTTGTATTTGTCCTTGTCCCAGGCACAGACATGGTAGCTTCAGTGTTTCTTACTCAGCATCTATCATAGATAACCGTTCTTTGATGTTTGTGTGAATTACCCTAAAAGAGTGTTTTCCTTTTTTAAGTGGAGAAAGACAGGTTTTGTTACTACACGTTCTGTTTTGGTATTTCACAGCCCAAAATGCATTAGAAGGTAGATAGAAATGAGAAGAGGTTAATGAAAATAGAGATCTCTAGTTTCACTGCTAAGTCTCAGTGGGTGAGAGTGGGCAAACTGCAATACTGTAAAGATCAATAGGCCCTTAGCTGTTGCAGTCATTTAGCTATCTTTGATTAGAGGGGTTGGTGTCCTTGCAATCCATCTATGCGTGTACCTCACTTAAAAACTCCAAGAGTTACAGTGAAGAACATGGTAGTAACTTGTTCAGTTTTACTTTTCTTTGTCTTTCTTTTGTTAATTTGATTTTACACTTTCAATATGAGTACTGGATATCAATAATTAAATATTAATTTGATATTCATAATAGAATATTTCGATATTAATATTTGTACAGTACAGTGAAAACAATAATAATAATAGATCTGTAGTGATAATACTGACCTGTGCTGTGATGGTCAGGGAAACCTGGTATAAACAATTCCTTTTGCACTTCTGCATTTCCTCTTAATTAGACTTGTGCTTTTGTGCTGGCTACAGAAATGGAGCACTTGCAAAACTCTGGTTTGCTTAGTATGATGACATCTTGGGGTGGAGTGTATTTGTATTGAGGCCAAACTGGGACAGAGGTTGTAATTTTGTTTAGTATAAGATCTGGAAAACCTCTAACTTGGCTGGACTGCGTTCCCAGTTGTGTGTGATACAAGCAGACAGCTGTGTTTTGACCACTGTCTTAAAATTTTTCTGGGTCACTTTCCTTATTTTGCGCCTTATCACCTTGGTTGCTTCTCCAATCTGCTCTTTCTCTGTCCAAACAAATGGATTTGTCACTGCATGTTTACCTCTAGGCTGTCTGCAAAATCTTGGTATCAGCTTGGGACTAGACATCGCATCATCTTCTCTGTGACTCTGTCATCCCATGCTGTCATTACTTCAACGTTTTTCCAGATGTGCTACTTTGGAGGGCTTCCTCTGCTGAAAGGGTAATGTTGTTGAGAAGGGACAGCACGCAATGCAATGACCAAGTTGCCTCAAAAGCCTAAAGGGTGGAATCCATAGGAGAGGGGCTGCTGCTCTGTGCTACCCCTCCTCCAACCTTCCTACCCCCCCCTTCCAATTTAGCTGTTGGTGCACAGGCTAGTAAGCAAAGCACAAGCTAATAAACTAAGCCCTACACCGTTTATTGTGTTATGCACTTTTATCTTGGACGTTTTCATGCTTCAGTGGGTTGGGATAAACAGCACTTCTCCCTGCCAGTTGGTGAGATCAGTGATTACTGTGTCAGTACTTCTGTGCTTTTTTTGCTTTGCAAATGCCTGGTTCTGAGATTCAGGCAAGTTCCTTGGTCTCCAGCATGTTCGCCGTGATCTGATATAGATCTACTATCCCAGTTTATGGAATGAAGATGAGTAATACTAGGCTCCAAAATCATGTGAAACACACCAGGAATAGTTTCTGTCAGAGGTGGAGTTACAACTGCTCCATATTTTTCTTCACCTTTTTCATTAATTTTTTTAAAATATTTTTTGTGATAGTGCTTCTGAAAATTTCTAATGAAGGAAAAAGTCCTCCTTCTAGTTCTGCCCATCTTTTGCTTCCTAGAGGGAGCACACAGCAGCTGTCAGAGGTGTCCATGTTACTTACTGCTTCTTCCCTACAGCCCTTAAGGTCCAGGATGAAGAGATACAAAAGAATATAGCAGTGAGCTTCCAAGAGAAAATAATGGGATCTTGCTTTCTAGCATCCCTGATATCCATCTTATAGCAGTGAGCTTCCAAGAGAAAATAATGGGATCTTGTTTTCTAGCATCCCTGATATCCATCTATGTTCACCTGCTTAGTGGTGACAATGTTTGTAAGAATATGAAACGGTTTGGGCTTTTGGAGAGATAAAGGAGCAATCTCCACAGTTTTCTACTCCTTTCTTTCCAGCCATGTGGCCAGTGCTTTGTTACAGGGAAGAACCATCTCCTTAGTCTTCCCCATAACACACCACACAGCTTTCTGTGGTCCTATTTGCAAGGTAAGACTCTGAGGGAAGAACTCCCCAAATCATTCAAAGCATTCTCTGCAGCCTGAATCCTTTCATGGCTTGGATTGGTGATCTTTTGTCTTAGCCCAATCTTAGTAATAGCTCATATTTTGAAAACAGCTGAATTTGTGAGCATGGAATGGAAATGAAAAATTGCAACCCGGTTACGAGGCTTCACTCTGGAACAAGCAAACCCTGAAATGGGAGAAGAGGCCCAGCAGAGGGAAGGAAAGAAAGAATGTTTTCATTGTCTTAAGTTTTCAGATTTTGTTAGGTGGGTGCATGTAACTTTCTGTTACAACATCCCTGGTTCTGATTTCATCAGCTGTCACACTGAGTCAGTTTGCTTGGATGGGAGACCTTAAAGGGGTATGGCTGTGGTTAGATGCAGCTGACTGTGCTTGACATAGTGATGACATAGTAGAGGGGTAAGAGGGGTTCCTAAAGATGCTTTCTCATGTGAACTGTATTCCTCCCACTGCTGTACTGAGATATGATTTTTCAGAGTGGTTTGGTAGGTGGCTTTTTTGCTTTAATTTCAAAGGTCAGCGGTTCTTAACTGTTGCGGGTTCCTCTTTTGCATTCGAGGTCCTGTGGCACTTGCTACAAGGCTGGCCATTAATTTAAAAAAATCTGTGCGTCTGTCACCTTGCCTAAAATGTTGTGGGAGGGAACACTGAATTATATTTTTTCTCAATTTTAAGGGGTTGTGGTTAATGTCCCTTTGTGCAGGACTGTTGTGCATCATTACTGGTATGGAGCTCCTGGTTTTTATACCAGCTGAGTTAGCTATGTTTCTTTGGAAGTTTACTTACTACTCGAGATAGAAGTGGCATTGAAGGCATGTTATTCTAGACTGTACAAAAGGATGAGCCTACTCTGGAAGGCCTGCAGTCAAAGCAGATGACATGCTGTTCCCCTGTGTCCTTCCACCTTGTCAATAATTAGTAGTTGTAACACATCTGTGATGCAGCGACAGCTACCCACTCTGCTTTAGGATCCATTGGATTGAAAGAGATGGCAAACTACCAGGATTCTGTATGTTGGCTGACTACTATACTTTGCATGCCTCCTGTTTTTCACCCTCATATATAGAATTACTGCCAGAGTCATACTGCATTTGCAAGTAGAAAGTCTGGATGTCTGTTTTTGAGCAGCTAATGTATTTCCTAGCCTGCGTACTGACAGCAAGTGTAGTGGGGACCCACCTCCCCAGGCTGAATTGCCAGTTTTCTTTGTCACAGAGTCCCTAGTGAGCTGCATGCAGCTGAAAATGCCAACAGCAAAAGCAAGGATGCAGTCACAGGGATCTGATGTTAAGGACACTGTGCAGACCCACTTTTGATGACCAAAACTTACAAAGTCACATTGGGTCTCTGCATACAGTGGCACCAAGCTCTTCGGTGTGGTGGGGGCGGGAGTACAGTGTGTGTCAGGGGAATGTATTTGTGATGTTCTGTGGGAAATAATTTGACGTGCTTACTTTCATCAGCGCCTCTGGACTTCAGAGAAAAAAGAAGGTGCTCAAAGTTTCTAGGATGAGGCTGTAGCTGACTTTGAACATGGAGGAAGGAAAGAAAAGAATGTGCTCTTAAGGCAGCCAAATCTTACAAAATTACCCATCATAGCCATCAACTTTTAATTAAATTTCCATCTCTTTCCCTTAGCCCAAATGACTAGTGTTTAACATCACTGCATTCGGTGTCCCTTGGAGCAGAGCACACTGCAGTGCATTGTTTTGTTTGTATAGAGTTGGCAAGCAGGTCATCGTGTGTGTTTGCTTTGGTTGCCTGGAGAGTTCAGCATCTTTTAATTACGTGTTTTCGTAAGTGTTCTTTAACAGATGCAACCCTTAGGAGCTAGAACAGTGAGTATGAGAAGCAGGCTGGTTTAGAGGGATTTGGAAGCAGATGTTGTGAGCCCAGAGTGGTGAAGGGCTTTCAGAGAGGTGAAATTCATGCTTGTCTGCGGTCCCACTCTTGGAAGCTTTTTCTACAGTTCCTACCTTCCCTGTTAGTTTTGGAAGCCCTCCCAGTGTCTGGATACACGCTGTCTGAACACACCTCCTGAAGCAGCAATGCTTCCCTGTTGCTAAACTGATTAAAACCTAGCCTGACACCGCACTTCTCTTTTGCATAGAAAGGGTGTGGGTAACTGGTGTTTGGGACAGAGACGCGTTGAGCCAGTGTGGGAAGTGCTCTCAGAGCTTGCCGATCATGACTGTTTCTTCTGTTTGGTTTTTCCAGAGGTGGTTTTGTCACAAGCACCTACTGTTGCAGTGGCTGGTGTTTGAATGACGTCTTCCAAGGAGAAAGATGTGAGTTCCAGCATCTAGAAGTCACTTCTAACTGTGCTGGATTTGGATTGTATTTTGCCAAGTGCACTTTGGATCCATTAACTTCATGGAGAGTAGTAGTACATGCTTACAACCTTGAAAAAAGTCAAGCCCAAGTTGCCCAAGTCATGTATTAACAGATGCAACTCAAAGCAGAGATCACTTTTATTAATTTCTGACAGCACACATAGTAAATACAGGATACAAGACAACATATCCTATCACATCTCAGTGGGTCTGAGTTATCTAATGTATCACCCTGGGTGAATCAGTGAGTTTCGAAGGATGTGATGGGTAAAAAACATCTCCAAGAGGGTTAGTTTCCCTGAGGCTGTGTTTCCCTCTGCTGGCGTGTAGTGAATACTGCCGAATTTT